>PVLD010005046.1:0-117206 GCA_004027595.1 Dinomys branickii | reverse complement strand
TTGTCTGACTAAATTTGCATGTCTGTATATGGGCTTATATATTTACACTTCGAAGATATCAATGGATAAAGCAATAACCACTGTTGAGATCATATCACCTTGTCTATAGATTAGTTGTGATTGTACTATTTTTTATGCTAATTGGTGTCTGTTTGTCAATATGTTTTTGTACTTGTATTTTTTTAAAATAAAAAAAAATGTCATGACAGCTGTCTTTGATTAGTAGGGAATTAACAATTAGTTGTCATGGTGGACTGGTAGGTTTGCTGGTAATCCTTCCCTAAATGGTGTATGCCCCGGGCACCTTCCACAGTCTCAAATATGAGTCTCACGTGACTCATCCAAGTTCATACAAGTTTCCTCAGTGGCAAAGCTGTATGCATGTATGTGTGTATGTATTCATTTATTTATTTATGCCTGTTTTGAGACAGAGTCTCACTATGCAGTTCAGGCTGGCCTTGAGTTCAGTTTGTAGCACTGTCTGGTCTGGAACTCCCAACAATCTTCCTGCCTCAGCCTCCTGAGTGCTGGGATTACAGATGTACACCACCATGCCAGACGCAAAGCTATTTTTAATTGCGATATTTCTACTATTTCAATCTCCTGAAAAATTTTTTTCCTTTTTTTTTGACAGTATGTGGCTTAGCCATAAGACGATAGATTGAGGTCTGGGAAAGCCTACCTGCTATGGACATTGTTCTTTTGATTTAAGGAGAATGAGAAGCACAGGTGGGCGAGCCTGCTGGCTTTACAAGAAGCCGAGGAGCTGAGCCTTTGTGGTCAGTTTTCACACATCAGAAGCAAAAAGAGACTTGAATGGACCTGATTCAAAAGAAAATTTCCTAGGAATGGTGTGTTTATTCTATTTGTAGTATTCCTTGCTTTTTGTTAAGTTTGAGAAAACCTTAAGGAATATTTTTTCAGTAGAACGTTTAGCATTTCCCTCTGACTATTATACTGTGAGTAGCTGAATTTCAGTGCACATATTTCATCTTCAAAGCACAGAAGTCATATCTAGTTAAAGACTGTTACATTCTCTTGAGAGAAAATATCAACAGTTTGTAAATCTTATAGGGAAGTTATTTTACCAATGCTTGAATGGATCTATACATGAACACTCTGTCATTTGTGTCTGATACTAACACAATTTGTGATGGGTTCATGGTACCTTGGAGGCAGGTACTAAGCCATTTTGCACAGTAAGCATAGACTGGTTAAGTACCCAGCTAAAAGCCTCACAGGCACTGCATTTTGAAGGTGATGTTAAACCCTAGATGCCTCATGTTCCAAGTACACCAAGTCATATGCTGTCATGAAATGAAAATTTAGAATGGATTGCACCGAATATTTAAACTCATTCATTATAAAGTGTTGCTACTGGTGTTTTTAAGTGCTGTAGTATTAGAGTGGAGTAAATGTCCTCTTTGTCTATAGCCCACAGTCTCTCCTCCCTACTTCCTCAAAGGCACTAATCTGATGAGTTAGGCTACTAAATTTCAGTTTACTTTATACATTTTACTGTAAGTGCAATATATACATTTTTCAGAAACAATATATACACCTGTTTTGAATAGCCTTAATGCAAAAAAAAGTATGTTTTGGAAATCTCATACTTTTTTGTTCATTCATTTTTGTTTATGTTGAAAATGTTTCCATCAGCCATCTAGTCTTGGGATTGGAAACCAGCACTTACACAACTATTTAAGAGGCTTTGAAAACAGCCTCTGTGCAGCAAAAGCCTTTGTGCCGGGAGGTCCAGGGAGAGTGATTCAATTGGAGGTAACAAAATTCAGCAGAATATCTATTATACGTTTTGTCCTGGTTTATACTTTTGGTTTCTCACACCAGAATAAGCATGCGATATTTTATCGTTTGTGTCTGATTTATTTCACTTAAAGTATGGCCTCAGAGTGCATTCATTTACCTGGAAATGTATGAAGTTTATCATTCTTCATGACACAATAGTACTCCATTGAGAAAAATAAATAAATAAAAATCTTCTTTACCCATTCAGGGGTTGATGGGTATTTGGGCTGTTTCCAAGATTTAAGTATTACAATCTGTGCTGTTATAGACATAGGTGTGCATATATTGCTGTGTAATGATGATTTTAATTTTCTCAGAAAGATACACAGAAGGAGAATAACTGGATCAAATGGAACCTCAAGTTTTAATTTTTTGAGGAATCTCCCCAGTGATTTCCACACTGGTTGCACAAGTCTACACTTCCACCAACAGAGAAGGAGGGTTTCTTTTTTTCTCACAGCCTTCCCAGCATTTATTATTGGTTGATTTGTTGATAACAGCAGTTCTTTCTGGAGTGAGATGGAACCTCAGCATTAATTTGCATCTCTTGGGGGCTGGGGATATAGCTCAGTGGAATAAGCACTTGCCTAGCAAGCGCAGGGTCCTGAGTTCGATCCCCAGTACCGCAAAAAAAAAAAAAAAAAAAAAAAAAATTGCATCTCTTGAATGGCCAGAGATGTTGAACATTTTTTGATATATTTATTGGCCATTTGTAATTCTTCCTCTGAGAAGTGTCTATTCGTTTCAGCCACCCATTTTTGGATGGGGTCCTTAAATTTGGGTGATCTCATTTTTTGGAGTTCTCTAAATGTTCTAGATATGTGACTTATTGTGAAACAGGAAGAAAATGTTCAAGAGGGGAGGAACTGGGAAGGGAGGGGAGGAGAGGGAGGAAGGGTAAAAGGAAGTATGGTAACAAAGTTTTATAAATAAGGAGGGGAGAAGAGTGAAGGGAGAAGAGAACAGGGACAGAAAGGAAGAATCAAGATATATCATGCCCAGGTCCAAATTCCCTGTGATGAGAGCAATCATTATATATGTTTAACAAGTATGCATGACATTAATTACTTTAAAAATATAGCAGAGTAGGAAGGAGGCTCATACAAGTTTCCCCAGTGGCAAAGAAGTATGTATGCATGTATGTATGTATGTATGATGTATGTATGTCTTTAACAGAGAATCAAAAATGCTCTTGACAAGTGAGGCCGAGGCTTGGTTGAAGCACATGGACTAGTGGCTTTGGGCAGAGTATTCTTGAGCAGTGAGTAGTCCAAACAGATGCAGGAAACAAACAACAATGCCCTGGACACGTAAGATCAGCTTCCAGCTGATGGGCTAGTTTGTGAGGAATATCTTAGAATGAGTAATTAGATACTCTGAATAATATCTAATTTCTAGCCTTTTTCTAAAAACTGGAATCCTAATGACAAAGCAAGGTCATTCCAAAAATGCAGAGGTGACATTATCTTATAAGCACACACTGGTGAAGCCCTGTTTCTATAAATCACTCATCGTTCACTCCTTGACTCTTGACTCTTGAAGGATTTTCACTGACATGGAGAGTAACTTATTATCGTGCACACATCCCTTGAGGCCCAGTGGACATTTAGCCAAGACTAATTTACACCTCACTTAGGATTCAAAACCATGTGAGAACGGGACACTTGTGCAGAGCTTGGAGGTCAAGTGGTTTGCTGAGTAGAGACTATGGGAAGAGAAGTTAAGCATGTGTGAAGATCAATACTAGAGAACTGCATTTTAATGAAGAAAGACCCTCTTCATCATGTTCCTTAAAGTCATATCTCTGCTGATACTTAAAATTCCTAGAGAAAAATTTATTTTTCATCAACAGTATGTTTCACTATGTTTCCTAAAGTGAAAATATTAGATATTTTGTAGAAAAAAGCTTTTGTGCCACAGAAGTCAATTCTCCCCATTCTGGGGCCGGCTTTATGCTGTTACTAGTTTGGCATCTCCTCAGCCACCTGCACAATGTTCTACATTTTCATTTCACAAAAGCTAGGCAACTTTTTATACACATAATGAAGTCAGAGAAGGCAAACTTCAGGTTTTAAGAGTAGAAGAATAGAGGAAAATTAGAGAAGAAAATGCAAGTGGAAAAATAACACCAGGCTGTTTTGCTAGTAAATGGCCACATTTGTTTTCAATATGGTTTTGAATTTGGTGTGCAAGATTGAAATTGGGCTTTTCTTCGAAGTCAGTCTCCACCTAACAAAGAGTGGGAGAAGTAATTGAGGGATGCAAAGGATATCCGGAACAGAGCTACACTCAGATATGAGTAATTTCCACGACATTACTTAGTTTAATTTGGTTACATTTACTCAAGGGTAAAATAAACATAGCAATAATTGCCATAGCGTGGCATAGAATATTTTCAATGTAAAGCCTTACTTTTCTTCATTCTTGCATTAGGGGTAATGCCATTGTTATTCTAGTGAAGCCTGGTTTTAGCTGAAGCCTGAAGTCGTGTGCTCAGTAGTGCCAGAAAATGAAGGGAAAGTGCGTTTGACTCGACAGAAACAATAACCGGGGAGAAGTTCAAACTAAATTTCTCCTCAGTGGTATTTGCTAGTCAGTTATTCATTTAAATGCATTCATTTTTAGTAGTGACAGAGCAATTGTCAGCAATAACACATAAAATTGCCCCTTGACATAATTCTAGAAGGAAAATCACTTAGGATTTTTATTTTTCAAGTTATTTTAAAGGCCATTTTATAAATATATTTTAATACTAAACCAGTCCTATAAATACTTCGGGTGCATTTCATGGTCCTCTCCCCAGACCAGAATGCAATGCCAAGTGTAGATGAAGGTCCTGACAGAAGAGGCTCAGCATTTGGCAGTTGGATTTCCAGACTTTTAGCGAACTGGCATTTTCCTCTACAGCTTACCAGCGTAGTTTGGGGAAGGTCTATACCAAGAAAGAAACTGCTATCTTGAGTGTGCGTAACCGTGCAATAGGGTGAGCCAGCGCAGACTGCACAGCATTATTGGGTGAGGCAGTTAGTCACTGCTCTATAAGTGCTGTGGAATGGGAAAGAGAAAGAAGGAAAAGTGTCTAATGCCAAATGAGGAGGAGTCACTTTGCAGCCTGAGGGATATAAAAAGGCAGTAACCAGGAGCAGGCTCTGAATGGCGAGAATTGAGCCACTGAATGGAGGGTTCTTTGTGATATCAAAGTCCAGATCCCAACTCTGTACTAGAACTACTTCGTGGTAGTTAGAGATTAAATATTAAACATTAAGTCCATGCTTGGGAGGACCTCGCCAAGGTGCTTGGGGATGACATTTATTTAAGTGAAACAGGTGATATATTAGTAATACTTTTTTTTTTTTTGGAGGTACTGGGGATCGAACTCAGGACCCTGCACTTGCTAGGCAGGTGCTTATTCCACTGAGCTATATCCCCAGCCCCCGGGTGATGTATTAGATTTAAAATATAGTGGGCTCCAGGTTTGTAGAACTCTTCTTATGTACCAAGAAGAATTCCAAGAAACAGAAACAGCAACCGAGAACATAGCTCAGTGGTACAAGTGCCTGCCTGGCAAGCGTGAGGTCCAGAACTCGATTTCCAGTACAAAAAAACCCCAAGCATTTCATTTAAGTCTGTCTTTAATTTTTTTTTTTTTCTTTTTTGTCTCCGAGTCTTGCTATGCAGCTCAGGCTGGCCTTGAAACCACAAAGGAGCCCAGGCTGGCCTTGAACTCATGACAATCCTCCTGCCTTAACCTCCCAAGTGCTGGGATTACAGGCACCTTGCCACTACACATAGCTGATCTTAAATTTTGAAACTTTGGCAATTGTACCATTTTTTTAGGATAAAATGTAGCTCTTTCAACACACCTGTCAGCACAGACACAAATATTCACATACACCCATTTGCATGCAGTAGCACAGACGTAAATTTCACTATGAATACTTGTAGCAGTAGGAGGGTGAACTAAGTAATTGAAAGAGAACATCAACTGCCGTCAGAAGACCTGGTGCAAACCTTGGTACCTTGATTTACTGGTTGAGTGGACATCTGTATGGCAGAGCTTTGTGTCTGCGATTCTCTGCTACAGCTTTATTGGAACACAGATCTTTCATGGGAGTTATCAGCATATGTCTGTCTTCCTCAGATAATCAGACTCTGATAACCTTATTATACATAGATCTTTTATGCTTACGATGTCTCTGCCATGTTTTATTTACATTTTACAATTAGGTATCCCCTAGCTTTAGCCGTATCTATTCTTTGACCTGTAGAAAGCTCTGAATGGAAGATGGGTGGAATCAGGGATTGGGCCACTTTGCCACCAATGCCGAGCATCTCTCTTCTTTTGAAACATGCACGGCTTTACTTCCAGGCACTGGGGAGCTCTACTTTGGCCTGGAAACCAGAGTCATGAGCAAATATCACGCTGACATACAGATGCAAACTTCACCATACAGGTTTATCTGTGAAAAGTGTGAGCAGATTCAAAGTCAAGCACTTATTAAATGATGCTCTGTGTCAAAAGAGGGTCAAATCAAAGATTGACATGATATTTCCCATGCATGCAATTTAGCACAAATCATTAATTTTAGAAAATTGTGAAAAGGAAGACTAAATCATATTAGATATCAATGAAATTTGTTGAAGTATAATCTTTTTTCAGAAAAATATGAGTATTTATATGGATAGATGAGTATATTTTTAAAGCAATAATGTACTATGATAATTATATTATTGTTATCTTGCCATACTAAAAAATTATGTGTAAAGTTTACACTAATACAGTAGAACACACTATTACAAAATGTTTTTGTATAAGGATGGGAAACTCTTTTAAAGTGATGCACAGGTCAGAAATCTTGAAATATTTATTTAATTTTTCTTTTATGAAGTTTGGAGAAATACATTAAAAGTTATTTAGTTAAAATATCGGCTATATATTTAGAGCATTATTTTAGAAACAGGTGAAATTTGTGTTAAACCAATGCTTCTGTAACAATGATTAAATAGCTTTGATTACAAATAGTTCACTATCGTACATCTTTACAGAAGAGGCAAGGTCCAAAGGATTAATAGAGAAAGAACAAAGATATTAGTCCTCACAACTAAAAGAAAATAGCTGAGGTCATACAAACACTTCAGTATTAATGATCACAGTATTGAAAAGAAATTTGGCATTTTCTCCTACAAAAGTGGTAAACACTTTAAACATAATGCCCATTTTTGACAAAAGTGAGAAGTGGACAGAATTAGGAAAACAATAAAGTTATTCCTCCTTTCTGATTGCTTGTTTGGCAGATACACCTTGTGTTAAATTTATACCCACTTTGACTGAGAAAATCTACTACTAGAAGTGTATCTGAATAGCTATCCCATAAGTGTAATTGCACAAAGATGATTTTCACTTGTCTGGACCAGTGTTTTAAAATTTTATAAATGATTTAAATTATTATTAATTTTAGATAGGTTATACAAATATGGCAAACCCACAGGGCAAAATATTATTCAGGAATATGGTCTGGGACAAAAACAATGAGACACTTTTTATTGTCATTATTAAAGACAATTTTCATTATAACGCTTTGGGTGTACAGTGTTGGTGTCCAGCTAATTCTATATATGTAAACAATGAGTAGTCACTGTTGTACATTCCAGTAATCTGTTCATCACTCTCACATACAGGAGAAAGCACGCGGCATTTGTCCATCCATGTCTGCCTTCTTGACTAAACACTGTGTCTTCCATTTGGCTATAAAGGATACATCATTCTTCTTTTAAGTTTGGACCGCAATGTGACCATATTTTCTTTATCCATTCATGTACTGATGGGCATGTATGTTGAACCCATATCTTAGTTATTGTGAACAAGGAAGCAACAAAATGTGTACAAATATGCTATTTTCATTTCCTTATCATGTAAACCAGAAGTGGGCTGTCTGGATCTACTCACGGATATATTTTTAATGATTTGAAGAGTCTTTATAGAATTTTTCATATGGTTCTATTTTATATCACACCAGTAACATGGAAGAATTCACTTTTATCCACATCCTCACCAACATATGTTAAGTTTTGCATTTGTGATAAAGCCATTTCAACTGATGGAGATGATATCTGATTGAAGTTGTGCATTTCATCTCTCTCATAACTAATGACACTCAGCATCTTTGCGTGAATTTGTTGGCCACTTGAAATTATTTTTCTGAGAAATGTCTTTATATTCATTACTAATATTTAATTGAATCATTTGGTATTTTTAAATTATGATTGAGTTTTTAAAGTGCCTATATGTACTGAATATCAAACCTTTGTTAGATGAATAGTTTGCAAAAAAGAAGAAACAGAAGGGAAGTTCCCCAACCTGTAGATTGTTTCTTCACTGTGTTGATTTTTTACTTCCTTTGCTGTGCAGAAGTTTCCTACACCGATAATGCCATTAGTCTATTCTTGTTTCTGTTCCCTGTGTTTTTAAGGTTACATAAATAAACTCCTTTCCTAAGTGGATATTTAGAAATATACCTCCTTGTTTTCTTACAGCCATTGCAGTTTCAGGTGTTTTTTTCTTTTGAGCTACTTTGAGTTAATACTCTAGAGTTAGGGATATGCTTGAAATTTAAAACTTCTGAATATCCAGTCTGTCCATTCTCCAAAGTAAGTTTTCTATGTGATGCATCCAACTTTGTTCTTTGTGCTTAATATTGCTTCAGGGACCTTTTCTCTTCTGTGTCATCTATAATCCTAGATCATGGAAGGATGTCAGTGGTGTTTTAATGGAAAGATTATCAAATCCGTAAATTGCCTTGGGTCGTGTGGAAAATTTAATGATGTTAATTCTTCCAGTGAAAGAACATGAGAGATCGTTCCATCTTCCAATGCAACAACTTCTTTGTAACACTAATTGTAGAAATTTTTCACTTCCTTGCTTAAATTTTTCACACATATCACACTTTTATAGTTTTTGGTGTATAAAACTACTCTGATTTTCATACTGATTTTGTATCTTGCAATAATGCGTTTGACTATTTTAATAGACCTTGCTGGAGTGTTTACATTTTTCAATACATAAGACCATATTAATTCAAACAGAGATAATTTCCTCTTGTTTGTATAATTTCATCGCTTCTTTTTGTTTAACATCTTTGGCTAATATTTTCAGAACTACATAGAATAAAAGTGGTGAGAATGAGTGTCCTTGCCTTGTTTTGAGATCTTAAAAGAGAAGCTTTCAATCGTTCCCCATTCAGAAGAATAGTTTTATTATATTGAGTTGTGTTTTTAGAAACCTGATTTGTTCATACTTTTACCATGAAAGGATGTTGAATTTTACCATATTTTTTTCTGTATCTGTTGAGCTATCCCTATAATTTTTGTTTGTTTGGTCTTTTTGACACAGACTCTCCCTACGAAGTTCAGGGCGGCCTTGAGCTCACTTTGTAGCCCCGGCTGGTCTCAAATTCACAATGATCCTCCTGCCTCAGCCTCCCAAGAGCCGGGATTACAGGCATGTTCCACCACGACTGGCCTATTTTTTATTTATTTTTGTGGGGATATGTTGTATTACATTTATTATGTATGTTAAACTATGCTTGCATCCTTAAAATAAACCTCATGTCATCATGTCACATCTTTTCAATATAATGCTTCACTTGATTTATTAGTATTATATTGACACTTTTTGCCTGTATGTTCTCTTGATATACAAGACCTGGAGATTTTTCCTTTTGTTGTGTCCTTATTTGATTTTGGTATGAGAGTGTGTTGGTTACTTTTCTCTCATTGCTAAGACAAAGTACATGACATCCAAATTTAAGGGAGGAAAGGTTTATTTAGCTCATAGTTTGTGGAGGTTTCAGTCCATAATTAGCTGGCTCCAAGGTGGGGTGGCAGGACACAGGGGCAACAGTTCAAGTAGCAGAAGACAGCAAAAACAGTAAGAACAAAAGGAGGGAAACAAGCCCCTTTGCTCCTTTATATTGTAAACGGTCTACCTGGCCCTGGCCCCAGGGCCAGCGTAGCACTCACACAATCTCTCTCTTGCACAGGATGAGGATGTTTACAAAGAAAGGACCCTGGATCCCTTCTGAGTCACTTAGTTAACCAGTCTAAACGTCTCAAGTTGACACATGCATTAGCTATTACAGAGGGTAACACTGACCTTGCAGAATCAATTTGGAAGAATTTACTCCCTTTCAATATTTTGGGGGGAATAGTTTGAGAAAAATTGATATTCTGCCTTCCCTAAAAGTTTGGTAGAATCTAACAAAAATTGTCTTGGGTTTTTAATTTGTAAAATTTTTTGTGACTATTTCAATCTCTGGTCTTGCTATAGGTCTGTTCAGATTTTCTATGCAACCAGACACTTGGAGAGGAACTATACCCAAAAGAGTAGGTATAAAAGAATTACAAGGGGAGACACCTGTTTTGTAGGGAAATTAAACTTTATTGCAATATGCCAAGTAGACATGAGTTACTTGGCTAAAAGTGTCAGTTTTCATAGAGAAAATCCAATCTTGCATTTGTAGTTCAGGGAGAGAGGGGGGAGGAGCAAGAGAGGGAGAGGAGAGGGAGAGGGAGAGGGAGGGGGAGAGGGAGCGAGAATAAGAAGAAAAATAAAATAAAAACACAAGGGCCCTGACTGCTTTGGATGAATATAATGAATGAAAGAAGTTGACAGAGAAAATGACACTGCTTATCTCTGATTTTCCTGTTGCTTTTAAGAGAACGTTCCTCCAAATGAAAATGGCAAATTAAATACATAAGAGAAACCTAATCCCAGGCTTAGGGAGATGTTTGTAACAAAGGAATAGTTGCCATTAATGAGTTCAAGTTTCAAGTGCAAATCACAGACAGATAACGTGTCCTGGGATTACAGATACACTGTCAATATTTCAAGACATTCTCAAACACCAAAGATAAGCACATATACCACATCTTAAAAAAGTAGTAAGAGATTAACTTTGAGCCTCTTAAACCAGTAATCTTGTTGTCAGTATCTCAAAGATTCTTCAAAGACTCATCAAGTACTTGTTTGGGGAGTAGTAAGAAAATTAAAATGTGAATAGAATAATAGAGATTTAGTCTTTATTTCACATTGTTGTTAAAACCTGTATAGAAAGTCACTGTTCTAGGTACAGCATAAGTGAAAGAGACATAAAGACAAAAGTGGCAGGATTATTCCTTTAACAATGGCATAATCTGTGTAAGACAATGACATGTGTGGCTGGATGACAGATCATGCATGCATGATGTAAGTAGTGTTGCTTGCAGGAAGAATTGTAAAAAGTAACACATTTTGTGAAGCTTTCTCTGACAGTCTGAGAGTTACCTTGTCCATAATTTAGTTTCTGTGAATCATCACTTAGAATTTGGATTAGAATTGAAGGATCAGACAGATTTTACTACTCCCCCACACAGATTTTTAAATATCTTTTAGATATAATATACTACCATGAAAATACATTGAGGTTTAAAGTACAGAGTGATTGATCAATGTCCAATGTGATTTTTAGAGTGTTTGCAACTATTTTTTTTATAAGCTAGTATACAGCAAGGAAGTAGGAGCAGATTGAGGTAGAGTAGAATGAGTGACAAATATAATTAAGGAAGGGAAAATGTAAAGGAAATAGTGGCTTGGCAAGGGGGCCATTGGGCTTGGTACATAGAGACACTCACCACTATTGGAGGCCATTGCCATCTGCAGAAGGATGATGCAAGGAGACAAAATGATAAGCATGGCACCTCGCTCAGATATTTTCCAGAACTGAAAATAGAACATGGGAATTAATTTTATCTGGTTACTTTGGAAGACAATTCATCCATGTAGGGACGTCTAGAATACTACCAGAATCATACTACTGGTCACACAAGTCATTTTGATTGTGATAGGCAGGGTTATGCATACAAAACAACCCCCAAATCTCAATGGCATCACACAGTCAATGAGTATCTCTAAGTGATCCTAACGGACGTCAGTGGGAAAATCTGCCCTAAGAGGTCAAGCGCTTGAGCGGACGGCAAGTGCAGTTTCAGACAGCTTCACCGCTGCGGACACACAGCATCCAGTGTCCAACTTCAGGGAGAGAGACAGACTAGGGACTTTTAGCTCACAGCTATGCTTTGGTGCAGGCCTGACGTGTATGTCACTTTATCTTACAGGCCACGGGCCAAATAGAGTCCTGTGGCTCTGCCTAATTTAAGGAAGGTTGGCAACTGTCAGAAAAGTACATGAATCATCAGGGAACTGAACATATTTCTGTCACAGGAAATCACGGTTGGAGGAATTATTTTATGAATAACTAATACAAAGGCTGTTGCTGAGGCTGTGAGAATAAAACAGCTTGGTTGTGATGGAAAGGATGGCCAGGAAAAGAAGAGCAGGAAATGTCACTCTATTTGTGTGATGGGAGGGAAAACCACTGGAGGAAATTGAAACAGACGAGGGTGAAAGTGTGGAAGCTACTTCCATGGAAGTCACAAAAGGAAGCCTCAAAGCCCTGGAAGAGATCCCGCGATAGCAAGTGCAGCAAAGCCACAAACAGTAAAAAGAGAAGACATCTGGCTCTTTCCCGTGTGAGTGTAGGGAAATATTTCCAAACAAAAATCTTAGAAGGAAACTGAAGTTGATACCCAGACTCTAGATCATGAATAAGGAGTATAATAGAGAAGCAGTGATAGTAGCAAGTACCGTTCAATTTCTCCTAATAAATACAGTGCAATGAATCTCAACCCTCTGAGCCCTTAGGAAAACATTGCTGTATACTGAGAGCTTGAATCTAAGTTTGCTTTAATCTCTAAGTAGAATATTGATCACAGCCACAGCAATAATTAGCATCACCACCTATTCATTTCCTACCATATGTCAGGAATTCTCATCTATATTTTTAGGCACTGTCAAATACGTACTTATGTATGAATTTAAGATAGACACTAATATGGTTGAGTTGAAACGACTTACTATGTCACACACTTAGTATGCAGATAAATTTGTGCTAGGATTCAAATCTGCAGGAATCTAGAGGTGTGTTTTCTTACTGAAAGTTGATGGAGGATTAAACATATACATAGATAAGTGCTGTCTTTATTTTAAACATATATATATATATATTTAATTTATTATATGCTTGTTTGCAAATTTTCGGTTATGAATTAGGCTATTAATACATGACTGAACAACTGTTGCAAAAGCGCGCTGATTAGCAGATTAATGATAAACCTGAGGATGGCTCCAGTGTTTCACTGTCCTCCTCAACACATCAATGAATAACTTTGATGGACACAGGTGAGCGTTTATAAATAGCTATTTAATCTAGCCGGTCTCTCAAGAAAGGGAGGAATCCTCCTGAGTTTAGAATGCGCTGAATCTGCACAAGGAGAGAACAGATAAGATTGGCTTAACATTCTGCTGAAAAAGACCTCGAAATGGAACTGGCTGCAAGCTGTATACACACCACGGCCAGGCACCACAGCATACAGGAAATCACTAACTAGTGAGTACAGCCTGGGTAAAGGGCACACACCGTTCTGTTAAGTAGAGTCTGAACTGAATGGAAAACACTAAGACGTAAAACATGGGCACCACATTTTGAAAGTAACACTGAGAATCTGCAGACTGTTCAGAATAGAATCACCAGGATAGTGTAGGCATTGAAGCCACCTGACCTAGGGTAAGACTGCAGAGCCTGAGGATTTAGGTGGCTCAAGCTGGAAGTCATGGATTTGCAAACATTTCAAAGGCTAACTTAGGAATCTATGACAAAATTTTAAAAATGATTTTATTTATTGAATTTAAAGATGGTATTTTGTAACTAGCAATTCTAGACTTCCGTTCTGTTCTCTGGACACAGAATGAACCAAGCACATATAATTATAGCTGTGCAAGGGAAATGAGCTATAAAATACAAGCAAAGTTTTAGCATGCTTTATAAATTAAATAACCATAGTATTTGTTTTCCAGCCTGGCTCACTTTGGATTGTGAAAAGAATATTATTGATAATCATTTTCACAACTATGTGAAGATTAAAAGTGTTTTAGTCAAACTAAAATTTTCTATCTCATTGAATTTTTAAAACCACTTTGTATTGTTTAGGTCAGGATGCCCTTGAACTCCGGGCAACCCTCCTGCCTCAGCCTCCAAAGTGTTGAAATTACAGGAATGTGCCACCGCACCTGGCTATCCAGGATTTTTTTCTCAGTTTATTTATTTCTATAGTTGCTGGAGGGAGGGAGGCAGGATGGAAAGGGAAAGGAATTATAAAAGGAAGCAAGTTGTATTATGTCTAGGCTTTTCTTAAACTGCTCTGTGCTGCCAATCTAACCTATGGCCTTCTTGTTAACATGCATTTAGCCTATAGAATTATTTTCTTAAAGACTGGATAATCAGTCTTTTGAGAAAGAAGGGAAGGTGCAAAGATTCACCTTCTCCAAGTCACTGCAGTCAGTGTATTTTCTGCAATGCTGACTCTGTAGAAAAGAGAGCAAAGGGGGCGTGGAAGAAACAGGCATTATGCTTCCTTTCAGCTTGAACTTTCTATAATATCCTAAGGAGCATGGCTTTGAACCTCAAGGGAAGTCTTTTTAAAGGTGAACTAAAAGTTCTGTGAAATAAGACCCACATATATTTTATTCACTATTGGCTAACTCTGTCAGCCAATGTGTTCAATGAACACACTTAAATGATGAAAAAATCACATGGAGGCATAAAATTCATTTCTTCCACATTTGAATCCATGTTTTGAAAAAAGACCCTCTTTAAACCAGACCAAGTAAAGAACTGCCTCATTTGAAGTGATTTGCCATATCCATTTTTTAATATCTTCATCACTTATCTCTAAACGTTTCCATGGCTTTATTCTACAAGACTACACTGTAGGTAATCCTGAGTATAAGTTCATTCTTTCCCTCTGAAAAGTTGTCTTATCCTAGGCAATTTAATTAGTTTGCCTGACCCTTAATTTACTGATTTATAACAGCAAAGCTGATAATAGAACCTAACTTCAGAGCTGTTGTGCAAAATAAGTTAATACTATATATGCTACAAATTTACCATTCAATAGATGGTAACTCTTCATATTATCATATAAGCATGTATTTATTCTAAGTTGAGTCTACATATTTTTAGTTAGGTAAAATAGAGTCTAGTCTCTAGGAAGCCTTCTACATCGGACCTCATGCAAACATAGAGTTCGTCATAAGATCCATCATTCTTAGAATAAGACAGAAGAGGTGGGTAGTTCGAAAGATGTTGTTTTGTGAATCTATTCTGAGTTATCACCAAGCTGATATTAAAACAGGCTCGTCTCTGACTTCCTACGCTCAGTGTATTCGGCAGGAGTGACTTTCTAACATCATTAGACAGTGATCACAGACTTGGGAAGAAAGGAGAACTGGCCACACTGAGGAATCTATATTGTACCATTCCCACACACATTAACAAGTGTTTCCTTGCTCAGATTAGCAGGCAAATATCCCCCCTCATTTTCCAACAGTACTTAACACTAAAAATAACTTGATTCTTCAAGGGGCAATCTAACAGGAAAGCCTAGCTGATGAGTCATCTGTGAGAGGATTGTTTGTGAGGCCCGAGAAGATTGGTCTATATTAACAATGTGGGAGGGAGCTCTGTGCCTTCACTCAGGATTTGGAAAACTAATCAGGCAACCAAGAGTGCCTGACCTTGGAAGTCACAAGAGGAGCACTCAAAGGTATGTCCCACTTCTAGGACCTAGTCATGTGCAGCTCTCTGAGACATCCTTCTCAGAGGCGTCTGTCTACATCCATCCCTTAGACGGGTGATCCTCTGCTGGGAAGTGAAAGGTTGATCGAAAGGTATAATCAGGGAAATCACACTGGGGCAAGGAGAAGCTGAGTAGTGCTTGAAGATGACAGAGAAGAGAAACCGAAGCATCCCAGTGGCCCTTCTGGATAGACAGACCTCATGACCGACCACCATAAACGACCAGTGGTTGTCCCTAAATCCTCATTTCCCGAGGCACAGCAAGCTCTAAAGTGCTGTTGCTCTCTAGCTAGAGGAGCATCTATTTCTCCACGTCTTATATTAATGCTTTTAATTGGAAACATGAAGAGAAATATAGCTCTAAAATGTTATATAAATAATGACAGATAAAATATGATATTTTTCATTTCCTTGGTTTTCAGGTCAGATTTACTTATGCCTCATGGTTGCTCTTCAACTGGAGAACAGATTTGGGATTAGCACTCTTCCTTCAGGAGCCCAGTGCTAATCCAAAGATAATTTGTCTGGTTTGTCATCTTTTGTGGTGTGTGTGCGTGTGTGTGTGTGTGTGTGTGTGTGTGTGTGTGCAGTTTTTAACAGTGATGTTTGGAGCATCCGTACAGCTGACTCATGGGTAGTTTTCGATTCTTTAGGTACAAGGGACTCACACTGAGCTACCTTTCCACTCACTACCCTCTTTGCTTTGAAAGACTCTCACTAAGTGCCTGAGTTACTCAGGACAGGCTCAATCTTGTGCTTCTCCTGCCTCAGACTTTCAGAGTCCCAGGCTTACAGATCGCACATACACTGTGCTTATGCCATGAGAACCTCCCAAAGGTACCAACTTTTGCAGTCCTATGGGGTACAACTTTAACTTAAGTTATCAAAACAAATCGGGGGTGCTCTTCACTGAGCAGTGTTCTTACTTATTCCCACAGTGTTTGTGCATTGGCCTATTATGGCTGAACTGGGGTATGACAGGTTTTATTTATTTATTTATTTTTGGCGGTACTGGGGATTGAACTCAGGACCCTGCGCTTGCTAGGCAGGCGCTTATTCCACTAAGCTATATCCCCAGCCCCTATGACAGGTTTTAATATTTTTCTTTGATATTTTTCTGAGAGTTTTACAGAAACTCCTAGAATTTATGAAGAGTGAATTTTAGTAAGAAAGTGAATCAGGTTCTTCACTATATATTTTTTTTAAAATTCTCTTTAGTTGTTCTTTCTATGTTGCATCTATTCAATTAATATTTGCACTTTATTTTCCTTCAAGAGAACCTTGACAGAAATTAATCCCTGATGACAAATCCCTAAGACCCAGTTAATGATTTATAATGATGAGAATTGTCCTGTGGGCTTTAAATTGCCCATTCCATAGGGGTCTCAAATGAACTCAGGTCTCAGCTGTCTGGATCATAATTTATTTCACAGACAGTTCACCAACAATTGTCCATATTTGCTACCTATTTTGGCAGAACAAGTAAACTAAGAACGTCTTTTACAGAGTTGAGTGGTTAAAAATAAAAGGAAAACAATATTTAATGACCCATGAAAATTGTATGATGTTCAGATTTTGGAGCCCCAAATATAAATGTTTTATATGACAGAGCATAATTGGCTCACTTCTGTATCATCTGTGGCTCTTTTTGTCCTCAAAGAGCAAAGCAGTTGTCACAAAGAACATATGACTCACAAGCCCTAAAATGCTTTCTATATCCCTGTATAGGAAAAGCTTGTAGACCCTGATATGTAAGGCATTTGAACTAAATTCAGGACCTATTACGCCTAGTCCTTGATCTTACTTACACTAGACAGGATACTTCTGAGAAATCTAGAAATCATAATAAAACTTAAAATTCTACATAAAAGTGAGAGAAATAATAAAGCTGATGTGTTGGAACACAGGTGCAAAAGTGCACGGTAAACCAAAGCAACATAAAAGATTGCACATTTAATTAGATACACATACCCATTTATACCAGGCAATTAAAACAATCATAATTTGATCGAGACTTTCCACATCATGAACATGTATGAAAAACTGAGTACAAGGAAGAAACAGTAAAAGAGATAATCTTACAAGTTATCCTTTGAACTTTAATATATCTAGAAGAAAGGAACTTGTTGCTTTGTTTTGGAGGGAAGCACCTACACCCAATTGTGGAGTATCATGTGCTTAAAGGTTAGCTTTACCTCTTCACTTTGGTTATGTTATGAAATACAGGTGTGGTAAAGCCAGCGTGCATGGGTATATTAAACATATACATACATATAGACATGGAAGAGTACCAAAGAGACTTGCTTGTCCTTCAGGCCTCTAACATTAGTCTGATTTGTAAAACTGTCCATTTGGAAGCAACCAACTAGTAAATAAATCAGAAAGATTCACTTTTTTGCAGACAGCCAAGGGCAAGTCTGTGTCTTTAAGTGGGTACTAAACTCTGCGTGAAGACAATTGAAGGAAGCTCCAAACGGCCAGGATGCAGACCCTCCAGGGGATGGGCAAGAGGCAGACAGACAGCCAGGCCTTCCTTGAACAATCATGGCCTTTCCGGTGACATTCCACTCTACAGAGTGATGCCACTTTTGTCAGGAAGCCAAGTTCCCAGCTCAAGAGTGCCAGCGCACAGAACAAAGCACAGCACCTGGGGTATGCCTGTTTTCATAGCCTGCCTGGCTCCTGGGGTGGCTTGATTCCAGAGAGGATGTGGACGAAAATGCCTTTGACTTGGGCCCTTAGGGGGTTGTGAAGGTGGAAAAAGACAGAGACAGAAGGAAAACTGTCTCCCGGGCTGGCTATACACCCAAGGAAAACTGCAGAACTAGAGACTCATCAGTGGGTCAGAAGTGACCCCTAGTGGGGTCTGCTGCTTTCTTCTCTTCAACTAAGATAACCTCTGCCATAGTATGTGTCTCAGGCACTGCTGGATAGAGGTAGGGAAAACGGAGAAAAGGAAAATAAGCCAAATAGGAAAAGAGAGGAACAAAAATATTGAGAGGAAGAACACAAGTAAATAAGAAAGCAACTAAAAAGAAGATAAGAAACTCTATCTTCCCACTAGGAATGTGCCTCATTGAAGCAGCCATTAAATATGATTACTGAAAAAAATAAGACCATATCATTCTAAAGTTAAATATCCTCCAAGAACATACCATTATCATGAGCAGAACTTATTTATACTCCTGTGCAAAGCCATCAGGGCCCTATGTGATTCAGCAACTTTGGTCTTTCTAACAATATTTCCACTGGCCCTTGTCCTGATTGCACGCTTCTAAGCCAGTGGCACTGACTGCCTATGCGCCCACACCAAAGGAACTTCCTTGTTTGAATACCTTCGTGCAGTCTGGGTTCCTACTGCAGCTGGCTCGTTCTCATCATTTAGTATCAGCTGCAGCACCACAGACCTTGGTTCTTTCACTCCCAGTCAAAGTGAAGGTTGATTAAGTCAACACCTCCCATGGCTTTCACTGCACCCTACTGGATTTGCTTCATGTCAGTCATCTACCTAACAGTCTCAGGTAGATATACTGTTTCTGTGTGTACTACTTTTCTATTACACTGGAGTGCAGACTCTGGGAGAGGAGCTCTTAGAAACATGTTTGTTACAGAGAAGGCACCCAGTCTTCATTTCCTGAGTACATAAATAAATACTTAAAAATAGCTAACATAGATGTTTTTAAACTTCAAATTGTAAATGTCTTGGAGAAATTTGTTCTAATCATATCTATATATCTATATCCATCTATATTGATCTCTTTATATATATATATACATATATATATATATTTAATATATATTTAACAGTGGTATTCAATCATTCAGATCTGATCCAGTTATTCAATCATATATCTCTATGTATATCTATATATCACGTATACAAGTCATAGAGTTATTTGTGGCAAAGATGGATAGAACCACAATATCATACTATATTTGCCTGGTCAAGGTTCACTGTTGTTTCTTGTTCCAGAAGTAAAAATGCGTGGACAGTCCCATGCAAACACAGGCACCGTGTGTAAACAAACCTCAGGAAACTGTTATGCTACATACTTTATATCCTCTCGCTAGTAAAAATATGAAAGAAAAGGGAGAATTTCAGCTCAATAACTTATTGTTTTTATGGAGGGTTACACTCTTTTTGTGTGTCCAGACAGGACTTGGTCAGTTCAGACATCAGAACATTGTTGGCATAAATTAGCAAACACCAGATACATTTGCAGATCCAGGATGACATACAGGAATCCGGCCCTGAAAGTTCTGCTGTCTCAGGCTGAACCAGAGGTAGGTGAAACTTAGCTTGTGTTATGAATGTGGATGCATCCAATCCCTGGCTGGGATTCTCACTCATACTGTTGTTGCCAAGGTACAGGTAACCAAGTTCTTTTAAATCCATAGAGAATTGTTAGTTGTATAATATTTTTAAAAGAGAGCTTGGATTTGCAAGTGTTAGTTTTCTGAGATTGCTCTAACTGAGTTTAGAACTGCAGAAATTATCATTACCTTTTAGGAGACTAGAAGTCTAATGAGTTCTTTCTGAGAAGTATAAAGAAAAACCCTGGTCTAAGTGTCTCACCTAGCTTCTGGTCTTTTACAGGCAATCACTGCATTCCTTGCATTATGTTTATGACACCAGCATCTTGATGTCTGCCTTCAACTACACATGTGATAGGTGCGTGTGTCTATCTCCACATTTACCAGTCCAAGGGGATTAGGACCTACTTTATTGGATGAGGATCAATTTAACAAGTTAGAAACCATTTTAATGGGCTTCTCTTTAATGACAAGTGATTACATTTTCAGCATCACTATTTACAAAAGAGGTTCTAGTCTAAGTGGCCAGGAATTAGGATCGTATCATGTAGATTTTGGGGAGAATTCTACTCATGATAATGAGGTTGGTTTCAACTATTCTGTGGGGCCAGTTGTCAATGATGGACATGACGTTCTCATAATACATTAGCATTTGCTAAGGGAAAGTTAGGTTCAGACAATGTGACTGCCTTATAAATAACTGATTTAAATTCTAACAATTCTATTACTCAAAATTACCTTTTTAGTTTAGAACACAATATAATCACATGATTTCACTGAACCCTTTTTCTAGAGCCTAGGCACAGTATCAGACCACCTCCTTGATCTGATATTGTGCTTAGGCTGTAGAACACAACCTATAACTTTAAAAAAACATGCCAATTTATTAGGAGACAAGATCTTCTTAAAGTCTTCACCTTTAACTGAACATATAAATTCAATTAATATTTTTGAGACTTTGAAAACGATATAAACCATAGGGGTTTCAAAGTGACAGTATGTGTTAGAATTCAGAGAGGAAGTCTGCATGAACTAAATATCTAATGAGTAAATAAAAATGTGATGCTCCTTTTGAAGCTGTTTGACCCATTCAATATTGCATTTTTAGTTCTCTCCTAAAGTCTAATCGACCCAGTGTGAAGTCATGAGTGATCTTTAGAGACTTTTCCACACTGCAGAGAACTTTGGCACTGCCCTTGGACTTGAATATCACACATTATTGCATTTGTACAATTCTCTGCGTCAGCAGCTCCCAGTGCATGTATTTCTGAGGCTGCCAGTGGCTGGCTTCTATTATGTGACTATCCCTCTTCTGCTCTTGTTTACTAAAAGCCTTTTCAACTGTTAATGTGCATTTCTATCTAAAATCTCCTGTTTCCTTCCAGTAGAAGCAGAAAAATGTAATCCTGCAGGGACACTGTTTTGTTCAAGCTTAACCTGTATCACAAACATATTTTATCTGACTACTGCATGCTGTAGAGCATAAGCAGCTCTGAGCTATTTGTCTCTGTGGGATCCTCAGAGTCCTGAAGTAAAACACCGTCACTGGGTCACAAAACAACAAAGAGTACACCTCAGTGGGATTTGTAGATATGTTTCAAAATCCTCAAGGAGCACGCAAGTGTGGCATACCTGTAGGAGATAACTTGAGAAGGCTTTTGGAATGTTGCATGACTGGGGGAATGTCAGGACTGAGTATGTATGAATAACTGCTCACCCTGAGCACCTGAAATCATACAAAAGTAAAATGTGAAGAAGGGAAAGCTTCAATCTGGAGTGGGAAATTCTAGAGTTTCTGTGCATTGCTCTACCACATGAAGCCAGTCACTTATGACCTCCAGTACTGCTATGCTCCTCTCTATATTGGCAAGATTCATGCAGGTGGGTTTTCCAAACACATCACATACCTTCCCCATGCCTTCCATAGCTACCAAGATGGGAATTTTGAATTATAAATATTCATTCGTTTATTGAACTAAAAGTCGTATACTTCATTTTTTTATTTTAGTAAAAAATCATATAGATCTCAGAAGTTACTGAACTATAAGTTATTTGTATAAGGAGTTTTACCATGTAGAACTTTACAGGAAAAACTTTTCAGGGGAAAAATAATGGCCTATGTTGGATTATAATACTGTCAGAAGTTTTGGAATGTTGCACAGTTTAGCAGATCACTATGGTATAGATGAGACAGATACAGATCTCTGGGATCTTATCTCTATGGTTCTTTCCTAGCATACAAAAATTCCTGTTATTTACATTAAGATAGGGGAAAGCAGGTATTAAATATTGCGCCAGGTAATGGGTCATATATAGCACTCATCCTGGGGTGGATAATGTTATTAGGGACCTCATATTACTCAGATCTACCTATTAGGGAAAAGAAAGGTGAGATTTAAGGTAGATATAAACTTTAGGGAACATGGAGAGCCATTAAAGAAATTGTAGTCAAATTATTACATACCAAATATTTTTGGCACAGAATAGAAAACCCAGGTCTCCCATTTTCAAAGAGTAATATTTTTTTGTCTCAGACTGGCCTTGAGCTCACTTTGTAGCCCAAGCTGGCCTTGAACTCGCAAAGATCCTCCTGCCTCAGCCTCCTGAGTGCTGGGATTACAGGTGTGTGCCACCACGCCTTGCCTGAAGGACTATTTTAGAGAAAAAATCATTAGTGTGAGAACCTGAAAGAGTAAATATAATCTACAAGATACAAGAGATACTGTGAAAGGGAAAGAAACTATTCAAAAGCAAAGAACAACCAGAATGAGAGAAAAGAGAAAAGAGAGAAAGAAGGCAAAATATGAATATATATATATATATATACACACACACAAGATAGCTAAGATAATTGCACTACTAATTTCTAGTGTGTAGTGAAACAGTTAATGTTTAATTGTTCTATCAAATTTACATGCCTGTATTTGTTTATCTGAATCAATAATTTGAAGATATCTATATGTAATACAAGAACCATTATTTCCTACCACCTTGTCTGAAATTCTGTATTGCTTTTTATTGTTTTTATGTTGCTTTATTTATGTCTGTGTGTTTGTTAATATATTTTGGTTCCTTTATCTTTAAAATATAGAGAGAAACCACTAGTCTAGCTCTGCTATGTAATTGTTTAAATTTTTAAAAAATTCTTTACTCCCATGTCATAATAAGTATTCCTCAAACAAGAAAGTAACTAATAAGCAATATTAGGGACCAAATTCTTCACTGACACAACCATATGAAGAATCCTGGCTCTTGCTTTCAGGAAGTTTATACTCAAAGAAGATTAGATTGCCAGCGCAGCGGCAACACACTGCAGGGTGGAAACCAGAGGGATGAGGAGGAAGAACTAGAGTTCTTAAAGAACTGTGGTAGGATCAGCATAATAATAGGTGGTGAGCGAAGAGCAAGAACCATGATGTGGGTTGTTTCAACAAATCCAGCAAACTCCTTCACCGCTACACAGTTAGCTGTGCCCATGCCACTCTGTAGTACTCATCCTCAGGAGCCCGGGGACTGGTCATCCAACAACCATGGGTACCGGAATCTACAGATGCTTAACAGCACAGCTCAGTATCTACAAGTAACCTACTCCTATCTCCCATATACTTTACATCACTTCTCGGTTCCTAATAATACCTAGTAGAATTAAGCGCTATATTAGCAGTTGCTGTACATAGTGCTTAGGGCATCATGATGGAAAATGAATGTCTCCCCATGCTTGATGCAAACTCAATATTTTTTTCCAATATTTTTCATCTTTCCTTGTTCAGGTCTGTGGCTGCAGAACTCAGGGACACCGTGAGCCAAGTTCACTTCTGAAAACACTTAAATATTTTCCCACTCACTGGTGCTGAGTTGCGACTCTCCCCTGAGAAGCAGCGCAGTGCAGGTGCTGTCGATGTGCTGGCTGTGTGGAGTACACACTGCCAAGAGAATGTTCAATTAAAGAAAATAAATTCAGGTGTTTCATGAAATAAACATCTTCCACTGTAATTCACTCAATGCACATTCATCATGGAATAGTGTCCCCTCGAATTTTTATCCACTGTAGAGATTCAGCCTCAGCATCTCTGTTTATGTGATAAATCTAGGGAAGGCAAGCGACAAATTGCCTCATTTTCTCCTCCACTGGATATATTTGGAATTAACCAGCACTCCTGAAAATGAAGAGGTAGCATAGTTTAGTAAGAGTGAAAGAATGTTTTGATGGAAGTGAAAATATCTCTGCTCTAGTACTGCCTTGGCCAGCAGCTTGTTTCTGCATTTTTAAGCAAGTTAACATCTTTAATTTCTCTTCTGCAAAGTAAAAAGGATAAAGTCTTATTTCTAAGAACACATTTAGTGCTCTCACTCTATAACTCTGGTTTAATAAAATGTTGGTACTGAACTGAGTAATACTTTCAAACTTTCATCAAGGAATTTCCTGCTTGTGGAAATACGTAAGGAATTTTATCAAAGCAGTCAGCTAAATCATTTTTATAATCCTTGCTTTCCTGCATTCTAGGAGTTTATCCACACAGAAAGGGTCATCAATGCATACCACAAGCTGAGATAGTTATAGAGCTAAGTCTGATTAAATTCAGCCAACTACAGGTTATTGTAAGGCACATGCTCAAAGATGTGCCATGTAGGACAGTGGAAACAGTACTTGGAATGACGTGTTGGGTTAAGGGGAGCTGCTCAGGGTATGTCTCGTTTTTATCTAGTCGCCGAGGAAGATGAAATGGAAGAGGTGAACATTTAAAAGGTATTCTGGTGAAGGCAGTGTTTGCTAGAATAGTATGCAGCCCATGGAAACAAACAGGCAACAGTCTAGAAAACGTTCACCTTCTCAACAGCTGTAGATGGGCCTGGAATGAAGTGAATGAAAGACTGGTAGCAAAGTCCACCCTGCCCTTGCACTGGAGAAAAAAATTCAGAAGATGCTATTTTCAGGTGATTCCTACATGGTCCTTAGTAGCATACTTCAAGATAACTTGAGAAAACTCATTTAGGAAAGATATTTTCAATATAATACACTATTCATAGTGTAATAAATTATAAATAAATAGCTGGAAGAAGAAGAAAAATTTCTAAGCATTTCCAAAGATAACCCAAAGCTATTTTTGTAAAATCACCAAACAGAAAGCGGGAAATCTAACATACTACGTTTTGGTACATGAGTTACAGTAAGCTTGAAGTCTCTCTGCTTATTACGTATATGACCTGTGGCACTGTGTACATCAGTGTGTGCATACATACATGGAAGTACAGTTGTATGCCTGATCTATTTTACGGATATTAGTGTTGAATGAACTTTTCTAGGAAAACAGATGTCCTGAGAAAAATGAGAGTGATTTGTAGGAATCAATAAGAACAATCTCATGGAGTGAAAACATAAAAGAGGTAAAGGAAAAAAATACGTGGAATCCTTGAAATGTCTTTTCTTCTGATTAGTTTAAGTTGTTTAAGTAGAGAAAATAACATGAATATGAGTAAAAATTAGACAGAAAATAAGCACCTGACTCCCGCTTTTTCCTGAGAAGGACAGCAGATGTGGTTTGACCAACTCTTGTGCCTCTACCCTTGATTCTGTTTACTCCTTTGGGAATGAACCAGGGCCCCTGCCCCAGCGCACTCCCCACCCCTTTGGTTACTTTGTGGAGCCCCTAGACAAGCTGCTCTAAAGGGAGGTTCTGCTTGACCATCACCTGTGGCGCCCCTCCCCACCTGGTTGCTCCAAATGCTGCTAGCCTATCTCTCAGGAATTGCTGAGAAACTTCCAAATCTGTCAGAGATCAGGGGGAATGTGGATACATTATGAACATTTCCAGCCTTGCCCAGTCCCAGTAGGCTATGGTGAACATGGCCAGCCCTCTGGAAACTTCCCCAACTTTAGCCCCGCTGTTTTCTTAGAGAAGAGACAACAGTCAGTCAAGCAGCCACCTCCTATGTTTGGCTGAACTGCTGTGACTGACACTGCAGTTCTCCAGGACATCCTGTGTCTCCCGCGGAAGAAGTCTGTCTTGAGTGCAGTGGGCTTGAATCAGAGCAGGGTGGATGCCCTAAACATGAATGTGGATTTTTCAATGAAGTTGTATCAGTCGAAATCCAGTTGAAACATTGTCTTAGTGGAGATGAGGCAGAACTCTTCTCTACTGGTGACCGTCACAAACAAGAGCACGAGCGCTTCCAGCACAGATCATCCATGGATCATTCAAAC
The DNA here is from genome assembly GCA_004027595.1 of Dinomys branickii. Classification (NCBI taxonomy): domain Eukaryota; kingdom Metazoa; phylum Chordata; class Mammalia; order Rodentia; family Dinomyidae; genus Dinomys; species Dinomys branickii. The sequence continues at coordinate 91,154 of PVLD010005046.1, read as the reverse complement.
TAGCACCTTAGAGCGCGGTGTGGAGTTTTCTTTATTTTTAATCACTGCTGCAGAACCAAGTATTGGTGCTTCATGTATGTCTCTTTCCTCTTTGGAGCAGTTTGGTGAGAATATAACCCATGTCCTGTTAGTTTTAGTGAAAATCTGCTTCAGAATCATTTGTAAATTACTGTCTGTTGAAAGCTCTTCTCCTTGCTCTTAGGTCTAGTCTGATCCACAGGCTTGTCTCTCACCCGCTTCAGTTTTAGGCCAGATGGGAAAGGATTAAAGAGAGAGAAGCATACTTTTTTCTTTAATTGGGGACACTGTGATCTTCTCAGCGGAAAACACTTTTTTCTCCCCAGGTTTCTCAGGGAGTAGATGTGTGAGTTGTGTTGAGAGTGCTGCACAGAATAGCTCTTTGATGTGTGACAGTTCTCTGATCTTCTTTCTATGCCCTTGACCTCTCATTACAAGTCAGGCAGCTCTCAAGGTGGGTACCAGGTCTGTTCCACCCTCCAAGGATGTTCATGTACCACACATACCCATGTGTGAAAGGTGTGAATTCTCTCCTTCCTCCACTTACAACAGGTTTCTCCGGTCAGCCTCTGGGTGTTAGTGACCTTCTGATGCCAAGAAACACATCACATTAATTAATAGGTTACAGTCTTGGAACATCCATGAAATCCTAGTGAGAACTCAGTTTCTGAGCTCATGGACAACAGCACTAGGTATGTCTCTAAGCCCCTCAATTCAGCAGGCCACAGCTGCACAGAGATCTCTAGCTCACAGTGAAAGTCCTTGTACTTATAAAGATCCCTGGTGATGGCTTTCAGCTTTGGGTCTCTAGTATAAAACCTGTGAAAGAAAAAAGAAACCCACTTGTAGAGCAAGATACTTCAGCCAAACCAAACAGAACTAGAGAGATGAAAGAAAAGTAGATTCCTCATTTGTTTGTACCTTTTGTTCTTTGCCTCAGACTTCCGTACCTGAGTCAGTGAGTGCACTTTTCTGCTTACGTAACTTTGTGTCTTCCAAATCCTTCCAGTGTAAATAGAATTGGTAGATGAAATCAAAGTGCAGTAACAGGCTCAATGGAGAGTGAATGCAGGCACCATTCACAGTATAAGACATCAAGACAGTGAGTGGAAGTGGAGAAACAGGGTCCTTTGGCATTCAGAAGTGGAGAAACAGTCCAGGACATTCCAATTTGGTAAGTTCATGTCTGAAACTCACTGTGTTGAAAGTGTTTTATTCATTTCAAAGACAAAAATTTGTATACATTTTTATATAGAAATCTGAATCTGTAATATTTAAGAGTTTCATTAGTTTTAAGAGCTACACAGCCAAGTCAAATGTATCCAGTTGGAGGTCAGAAAGGATAGACTAGGTCATCAAAAGCGTCATTGGATAAAATATACTCCAACATTCTTACGTACTGAAGGTGGTTAATTATCTAGTCTGGTCTCCAGAAGTCGTGCTTTTACGGCCTTTGTTTCATTAAATATATCAAACATTTTGCATTCATATTGGCAGGAGAGAAAATAGAGCAGGAAACAGGAAAGTTATAGGCATATATTAGGGATGAAAGCATACCAGCACCTTCAGCATGCGAGTGCTGCAACACGGGATATGAATTTAGTGCTCACAAAGTGTCCTACAGCTCTGTTGAATCTTCTGCACTGTAGCTTAGAAATTGGAAAATGTGTGACACTAAGCAAAATGTAATGGGGTCAAGCTTTCAAAATAGTATCACATTTACTAGAACAAAATGATGTTCCATATTATAAGGAGAAAAATACATCTTTCCTCCTTTCCTGTTACATTTCTGTGTGTCCTCACCCATATTCAAAGTTAGGAAATAGACTGACAGCAGATAATTAAAAACAGAGTAAAATAATATGTACTTTTAAGAGAAAGATGAGGCAAGATATTAGACTCAGAGTAGGGGGAAGAGATGAAAACACAGAAGGGTCATATGAAATGATGTTGGCATCCAATCAGATGAGAAAGTCATCCACATAGGGGAGAGATCTGCTATATGTAAAGATTCACACCTAGCTGCTTTCATTGTACTGAAGTGCAACTTTAAGGTGTCAGTATATGCACACTGTTTGAAGATCCTGTAATTTTTCCTTTTATATTTTCAGTGCATGCTTGACCGAAAATCTTTAAAACTGTTAAGAGGAAGGTGTATTATACTACAGCCCTGAAGAAGAAATGCTAACTTTTTCTGCCTGCCTAGTTCTTGCCCACCAATAAGTGAGATTACAGAGAGGTCTGTAGGTAATCTGCTCATTCTCAGACAGTATAAATGTTTTCCAGTTATGTATTTCAGTTGCAAAAATGCCTCCATTCTGGAGTTGATATGTCTAATTCACAGTTACAAAAACCACTCTAAATCTCATTCAACATTACTCTTTGAGTAACTATGTCGAACTATTTTTGGTATCTTACCAATCATTCTAAAGGTTCTACCCTGGCTTATGGTTTTGGTGACTGCAGTCCAATGTTTGGTAGAACCATTGCTTTGGGCCTGGGAAGTGGGAGATCAGGGGTAATCATGGGAGAAGCATATGGAGCAGACTGCTCATCTCATGGCCATCATATGAAAGAGAGAAGAAACTGTAAGAGGCCTGTACCCCAAACCCCTCCAAGGACTGTGTCCCCAACTATAGGAAGACCTACCCCTGGGCTCTACCTCTCAGCACTAGCACCCTGTGCCCTGTGTTTCTAACACATATTTCACGAGTTGACTTCTCCCATCTCTCCAGGTACATCCCTCCCCCACCTGAGGATGGGGGCAGAGGGCTCAACAGAAAAGCAATGTATGTTTGGCCTGCTTTTCACATTGCTGGAAACACACACATGCACACATATGCACACATGTGTATGCATACACATACACACACACATCATGAGCTGTGTTCTGATTCCTCCATGGTACATGAAAAGAGTAGGCAGAAGTATTGCCGAGGAGAGGAAATCAGATTCGCTATTATAAGCATGGTGTTCCTCGGACTAGCTAGGGTTCAAAGCAGACCCATTCTGCTGGAGCTGTTTTGTGTTTCCATGGACTCCCATTTCCGAGAGCTCTCGCTCTGTGGGGGAGAAATAAATTGGCTAGCTCCTTAGGACTCCCCTGTTGACCTTGATTCTCAGACCATTTCCACACAGACATTCTTTGAAGCCGTCCTGTTGCATCCCCAGGCAATAGTTGGGCAAAACGCACTTGGGAAAGGTTCTAGGATACTCACCTGCTCCTGCATTCTCCTTGTTCTCTCTCTAATTCACTGACTTTTCTCCTTAGTCCATAGGAAACTTGTGTCTGGCCATAAATGAAGAAGCACCACTTCCCATGCTGAAGGAGCTGCTACAGTGAGCCCCTGTCTTGGGAAGCATCCGTTCTTGGGCCCCCATCTCCACAGGGCACTAACCAAGCTCTGCCTCAGTCTTGAAGCGAGGAGAGTTAACATCGTCCTTCTTTCTTCCTAAGAGGAATAAAAATCATGACAATTCATTCCTATATATCTTCTAAGGGCATTCTTTCACACACTTGGCTTCCATGACTTCTACCCTTAGGCATGTTTGTATCATTGAGTAGATAAAGTGTGACGTATTTTACATGCAATTTAATCCAGCTCAGTAGGTTAGTGACTTAGGGTCTTTGCACAGTATTCTAGTTCTCCAGGTCTCTAAGATGGTCCTGGCTTCCTCCACCTTTCTGTGGGCTCTTTAGGGTTACTTTTCTAGCTCGCAATCTCTTTGGCTGAATTGTATAACTCACTCTAGCCAAGGAGGTGTGAGTAGAAGGAGAAGTGTCATACATAGGCAGGAAAATGTGACACACATACAATGCAGGGCCTTCTTTCCCCCTGACAGGAGGATTGAGATGAGATAAAGATACAGATAAAGCCCTTGCCCCCACCTTAGGTTTTAGAGTAGATGTTGAAATTCTAACATGGGAGACCATATTGTTGGAACAGGTGACACTACTTGGTTAAAGCCTCTGGTTCACTCATCATTGTATCATTATCTAAGCATTCTTGGCTCATTTAGAATCTCTACAGACCCAGCCAAGTGTTTCCTTTAGGATCTGTGAGCTTCTGTACAGATTCGTTCCCTCTCTTTCTCTTTCTCTCTCTCCCTCCCCCTGCTGTGTCTTTTGAGGCTTCTGATAAAACTGAGGTGCAGAGGTAGAGTCCCATTTAGCATTCCGCAAGCCTTTACCATTGTGGCCGACAGCACAGTGTAGATTCTAGAATGTGAGTGTCTTCTCCCAACTTTGACAAAAGTGTTCACTGGCCTTTCGTCCTTCAGGAAGTTGCTGAACAGTTTCCTTAAGAGTCTTCACTTGCAAATCACAGATAATAACACTTTCCATGGCATAGGTTTTTGTGAGGAGGGTGATAGTTGATATTTTTAGTGGACTTTGCTTAGCAAATGCCACCACAGCAAGTTTAAGAAATGTGGAGCAGTATTTGCCATTCATCATTAGCCAGGCACAGTGGAAAGACCCCCCGAGTGCTACGCTATGACTGTGCTGTGCATCCTGCTTTCTAGAGGGGCTTAATTGTGCCAGTGCCAGTTTAGGCTGAAAGGCCATATTTTTAAACTAAGACATTTGTCACTGCTTGCAGAAGATTCTTAATTTCTTTATTGAACAATTGCTCCAACCTACATACCCCAGTTCTTATTAAATCAATATCTATAATCCCTGCTATGATAATTCTATTTGGACAGAACCGCACAATGCAAGAGAAGAGTATAGGAAGCATTTTCCCTACATGCTCTGCAAAATATCAGAGGCAGGTACTTTGTTATGAAAATTGAACACATTTACTACTTTGTGTTGTATCCCTGACCCATCCTTGACTAAAGGAGGGAAAGATAGCTTTATAACTTGAGATCAACTTTCCGAATTATTATGACAATTGAAATAAAGCATTCTTATTTTACTGTCTTAAAATTATTGTTATTATTGAAATATCAATTCTGTACAAGGCCATCAAGCATGCTCCTTGCTGTAACTATTTTGTGCTACCATTTTATCCTGCCCTGGCTCACTTTTAATGTGCAGAGGTGGTCTGACTCTGAAGTTCAGGGGTCAGGTCATGGGAAATAGCAAGAAATGAACTACCCCAAAATTTCAGTCTTTCCTTGGTTATGATGGTTTTATTTTGGATAAAATAGATTTTCTTGTTTTTTTATGTATTTCAAAATTTCATTTTTAATACCGTGACCCTCAGAACTTTATAAATAGAATGTCAGACTTGACAAATTCTTAGCAATTTTACTTCTATTTAGAAAGAATAAAATTTATTATGGGAATTGTTAAAATATCCTCCTCTTTCTTCACTATTGATGTAGGAACTTAGTATAAATGTTTCTGTGAAATCTAAGATAACCTTGGAAGAAATCTACTCTCTCAGAGTATATGTTCTCCTTGGAAATTTATTAGGGACGCTAACATTTTATTCTGCTGTAAATTTTAGTTCCTAGTCTATTCTTTGCAACCAACTTTTCAAGGTTTAATGTCAATTCCTAATTTGTCTTTAAGCTTGACAAGTTTTTGAGTGTGGTATATGTGACAAAATACAAGCCTCAACTGCATTCATTAATCTCACCTACTTTTTATGATTTCCTTTGGGAAGCAGCAAAGACAACTAAGAGGCCAGTGGACATCAATTATAGTTGTTATTTGTGTGGAAAGACATGTGCTCAGATTCTTGCTGAAAGCAAATTCTACATAGTTTTCTTCTGAAGAACAGTCCAGGAAAACAAAAACATTGTGGCAGATAAGTGACTCCATGAAATAGGTTGTTTATTCTTTGGGCTGTATGGTTTTTTAATACAATAGTATCTTTTCATCTGTTTACATATAATTAATGACAATACATGATCACAATGTTTTATCCAAAATTTTTAGCATGGGACTCAGCTTTTGAAAGCTAAATCTCAGGTTTTAGAATGAAATAATTAATTACATCCATGAAATTTATACTACGTCAGAAATATATGGGTAGGGGCTGGGGGTATAGCTCAGTGGCATAAGTGCTTGCCTGGAAAGTGCAAGGTCCTGAGTTCGATCCCCGGTACCGAGAAAAAAAAAAAAAAAACAAACTAGAAATATATGGGTCTATACTTAGAATACACTTAAGAAATAATTTTGAATTGTAATAGAAGCTGGAATAAGTGCCTGATATTCAGGTTAGAAACTACTACAAATGCTATATTTTATCTTAAAATTGTATGAAAGTTTTATGTAACATAGCAAACATCACATGCCAAATTATTTTTCCAAACACATGCAATTACAACCAACCACAAATCTTATTCTAATGTGAGCTTGCTTTATTCTTTATAATACAAAGCTTTTATCTTGTTCCTTCATAAATCTCACCTACTTTTTAATGTAGTAAATTAGAAGAATTCTTTCCTCAGGGTCAAGGAATTCAGTAAATTCTTTTCAGGGTAGATTTCACAAATATCTTTGCAGAAAGTGAGAATTTAGAGTTTTCTAAGTTTTTAAAAAATCAATGGTTCAATTTGCTTTCTCCCTTAAATTGTTATAAATTTTTCTTTAGGAACTGTGTCTATCTCTCTAGAGTCTTACCATTTCATGTACTCTCTCCTATGGTTTTTTTTTTTTTTTTTTTCAGTACTGGGGATCGAACTCAGGACCCTGCGCTTGCTAGGCAAGCGTTTATTCCACTGAGCTATATCCCCAGCCCCCTATGTTCTTAATTTTATATGATACATCTCTCAGCATTATACAACACCTAAATTCCATTCCAGATAATGTACTAAGTCATCTGCTACTGCACCCAAGGCCCTAAATAGATACTAACATTATCTATCTTTTACCAGTAAGGACTGGTCTTGGAGAAGATAAATAACTTTGCTAATGTCTCAAAGTTAATGGTGAATCAAATCTTCAAACTCAGATACAATTGTCAAAATCTATTACTTTATAATTCTATGTTCTAAAAGGTTAAGTCTTATTTTAACACATTATTTGCTTAAAATCTGAGAACTTCCCAGATGAGATAACTTAGATCTAAATTAAAGAAACTATTATCTTCTTTCTTTCTCTTATTTCTTTTATGTGATCAGCTCTACTTGCACTTCTCAAAGCTTACAAGATTGTATTTTCATAGGGTCATAAGTTATATGAACAATTTTCTTTTGTTATCCCCAGGCTTTGGGGAAGTCATTCAGAAATTCTAGCCTGGTTGCCAGCCCTGCTGCAGAAAACTGAGAGGGAAATTTTCAGCCCAAGCCACAGATGGAGGGGTCTCACCCCGCTGAGTCCAGTGTGAAGGCAGCTCATTCCTGCCTGGCTGGTGATGGATCTTGAAGCAGTAGATGAACTTAGCGGGAAAGTTCTTGCAATGAGACCAATCGCCCCACTCTCTGGGGAGAGATTCTTCACACTCACCTCAGAGGTGAGTATTATTTCTACCCCATTTTTCACATGAATAAATTCAGGCTTACAAAGGTAATCCAGCTTGTATGGAGTCTAGTAGGTATAACATTGCAATGGGGAGACGCAATGCTAGTTTTGTTAGTCAGTTTTCCTTATTGAGGAAACACCCAAAGCAATCAACACATTTGGAGTATTTTTTTTTGACTCATGACTTTGGAGATTCTAGCCCATGGCCTCTTGGCCCCATTCCTTTGGGCTGATGGGAGCATATCATGGTGGAAGCACAGAGCAGAGGGGAACTTTTCATCTCTTAGCTGGGCTATGAAGGAGAAGAGAACATGGCTCTATAATCCCCTTGGAAAGTAAGTCTATGAACTGAAACCTCCCAACTATTCCTACCTCTTAATATTTCTCCCACTAAAAACCGACTTTTTAATAATTGAGCCTCTGGGTGATATCCTACATCTAAAGGATAGTATTAATTACTTCTGAAATTTAATAAAGTCCAAAGAATTACTTATACCACGCTAGACATGTATAAACAGGAAACACTTAAGAACCTGAGGATGTAAGATATGAGTTGAAGGATTAGTTGTACTTTTCCAGGGTAAACAATCAAACATGTGAAGGTAGGTGAATAATCAGAAGTAAACTCCTACCTACATCTGAAAAATCACATTCTTATATCTACCCTATATATTGATCATACACTGCTTATACGTACCTTAATATTATTAAGAGTACTATATGTGAATGATATCATTACCTCTCAGCAAGAATTCTATTATTATTTGATTCCTATGGAAGGATAAAAAAATCAATAAAGATATTAGTAATTATCATTCTGAGAAACAAAAAGCTGCCAAATGTTATTATATATATGGAACTATTGGAGCAAAGATTTCCATGTGCCCTCTGAAGTGTCACTAAAATTTCATGGAAAATAGCTCACAATAGGTAAACTAAATAGAAGAGACAGCATACAATGCCATTAATGTACAAAGAGGAAAAAAACAACCTTGGAGAAAATTGCAGAAATGTGCTTATCCATTATCCCAACATGCTCAAAATTTACATGTTCTTATTTTTCTGTAGGGGAAGGTGAGAATGGGAAATGTAGGTGAGTTTTCAGAAGATTAGTAAATAATTCCAAGGGGACTTCAGCAGACTTGGACTAACCTACAGTGGCTTAGAATGAAGTCAAGCAGTGAATTATAAGTGATTCTCCATGGTACACAAGTACAGAGAAAGAATTTGTGACAAAAGTCTGTGCAGGTGTATGAGTTTAGCTAATGGTTGATCAGGAAAGGAGTCAGGTATATTTGTTTCTTCCTTTGTGGGTCTAGACTTGCAGAGCTAAGAGATCATTGTTGAAATCTCCCTGTTCTCTGTGCTTGGGGATGATGGGAGCAGGGTCTTAAGACAATGGTACAGGTACTTTTATTCTGAAGTATAACAATAGATAAAAGTGCTTTAGTTTCCTTTTGATAAATTGTTTAGCATGACAAAAAGACCACTCATGTTTGGTATCACTCCCTGAGCTCCAGTGGAAACAAATGACCTTCGAAAAAGTGTGCGCCTGTCTTTTGTAAACTTAAAACTTACACAGTATTTGCCTTTGCCATTACATGTATGTGCTTCTACTTGTTTATTTATGAAATAGCTGTTCATGTGAAATCTACATCCTGTGGTGTGACTGCAGGTGCTTAATTGCTTGCCCGTAAGCAAACCATTACTGCACTGTAAGGCTTACTATAGTTCATGGAGAAAATGCTCTAAGTAGAAATAGCTTTAAGTAAATTTTTACACTCCATTTTGCAACCAATTCCCCCTTCTTATTAAATAAAGTTATTTCATTTCATCTAATGCTATGTGCTTTTTTGTGTTGTTTGTTTTTGTTTCATTTTGGCAGTGGACCAGGAGAAGGGAAAGTTATGCCACAGCAAGTGCCACTTGCTCTGAAAAGTCTCGAAGGGTCCAGGCATGTGGCATGCAAACTATGCCTTTCTAGCAAATAGATTAGCTTGAGCTAAAGGCCATTGAGAACCAGCAGATAAAGGAAGAGCTCTTAAAGCAGGAATAGCTTTGCTTTTTGTGCAGGAAATTTCTATTTGTAAAGATGTCTTTTCCTCTTGAGGAGGAAGAAGAGGACCCCTAACAACTCTTACCAGTGGAAAAAAAGCATGCCACCTACCATGCATGATGCACACGTTAATAAACTTGTGAATCTTTTTCTCTTCGGTATGTCTTTGGCTAGTCCAGCTTACAGGGACTCAGTTGGAGAACCTAAAACGGATAGAGAAAAATGCTGTTTCCTCTTCTTCAGTGAAAATTAGGCAGAAAATCACATTTTGCTTTCTTCTTTTTATCCGTTCAAATTCAACTGAATTTAATAACACAGAAATGAATTGATTGTGGGTAAAAGTAATCTACACACTAATTACTAGGCAATGAATTCTTGAGATACTATAGAATTTCTTGAAATAGCTACATCATTCTGGTGGATGAACTCATTGTATCTCTTTTGGTTTTCAAGATAGTAGTTACCATAATTTCCCTAGGTTCACTTGTAAGTACAGAAGAAAAAAATCTTTATCCATCCTTATTTCATAGCTGAAGCAACAACAAAAGACAGAAGAATGGTAAATAATTTTTAAAATAAGTCTTATATGAGATGGTAGTGTTCATAAGGATATGAAAACCTGAAGAAATGGTTAAACCTGTGCATGTCATGCTTGGTTGGATGCAGTGGATGGACAGTCATGAAGGAATGTGGTGGGTGTGTTTCAGTGTAATGAGCTCAGAGAGGAAAGGCCAGGGCTGTTTGGTCACATTCTCCTCTGTGACCTATTTCAGGGCAATGTTAGAAAATCCTTCCTAGATGTTGACTTGATTCACTGAAGAACAGTCTGGAGAAAGTCTGAGAAATCTTAAGGTTTCTGCTGATTGTTCATATCTAGGATTTTTTTCTTCAATTTTTAAGGAAATTACACCGTTTCCTCTCACCAAAGGAATCATATAGTGCTTTATTTATTTATTTCTCCTTTTGGAAGCCGAAGTGACTGTTATTCTTTTTAGGCTAGAGTGACCGTTCAACTGCATTCACTTCAGGGGTTTCGATTTCTTTGCTATTATCAGCAGTCTGTTAATGAGGAAAGGTGTCAGTAACATAGAACAAAACTAAGTTTCACAGTATGAAACTTTCTTAAATGGAATCAAAATTGAAAAATAAAATGGGTACATGGCAAGAAATAAATAGGCTAATGTAAATAAAAGTATGTTCAATATGGAAATCATGTGTTTACAGGCTTTTGTTGGCCATTTTTGCTTATCTGCCACTTTTGACAGCCTTTCTTCAGCATTCCTTGAGGAGCTCGCCACCCTCCACACTGTCCTATAGCTTTCCTGGTCCTTCTGGTGAGACCTGTGCTGTGCTCATCTGGGATCCACTGAACTGTGCTGCTTTCTATCTTTATTAACAATATGTACATTTGATATTCAAATATAACAAATCCAGTTAAAAACACGTGGAATGAACAACACACACAAATAATAAGTATCAAAATTAAGTAACACATACAATTTGGGAAAAGCCAGTTTGAACCCCATGGTTTTGCAAGAAATAAAAACATAAATAAATAAAATAAGTGTATTTTACACTATTTTTAGATATTTGTTTTTAGGTTGATATGAAATGATGTTGATAATTTGATGACACAAAGACATCCCCTGATCATTTTTATGGCATTAATAATTACTTTGAATTTTGGAAGTCTTACATTCAGATCTTCTGGTATAAGAATCCTGATCCCCTCAAGAAAAGCAATGACTGAAAAAATTCTAATATTCATTATGTCATGAACTGTAATAGTAATTGGAAAGAGCAGGAGAAAAGGAAGAAATCTGCAATGACAATGTGGGGTTTTTTGTGAATTCTGAGGCATAAACGATTACATGTGATGCATTTTACAGCATGGTCAGTTTATGTAGAGTGAATGGCAGATTCATAGGTGGAGTTAAGTAGTGATTTGATAATGGTTTTGTTAAATACATTCACACTGATATTCTCACGTAATCCTTAAAACAGCAGATAAAGATGCTCAAACAGTAAAACACACACTAAATTTTATTGTAAAGTATGACAAACAATACATCAACAGTTGCTCACAGATATGATTCCCCAGTAATGTAAGTAAATAAAATAGGTTTTCTTTGTGCTGCTAATAATAGCAAATGCCTTTTACAGTTTTTGTAATTTTATAACTGTCCTATAAGAAAAATGCAGCAGAAGAGAAGTGTAAGCGTGGTGTATCCTTCAGTGCTCACAAGAGAAACAAATTTAATGCAAGGTTTGTAAATATATTAGGATTTCCGAGGTGGATTCACAGTGGCCCAGCAGGTCAAGTGTGGAGGAATATGAAAGGGCTGTGTGCAGGCTGGAGAGGCAAAGGATCCAGTCAAGGGTAGCAGGCCTGGTGCTCACTGCAGTGTTCCACATGAGCCCATGTCAGGAAGCCAAAGGGTCTGTACTAGGTAGAAGAGCTGCGATGGTAGCCAGTAAATGACATCAAAGATGGCTCCTCCAAGGAAACAGAAGCAAATCTTCCTTCCTTTTCTTTTATTCTATTCAGGAAAAAAGTCTATTGGTTGGTGCCAATCACTTCCAGAGTGTCTTCTGTCTTCAGCAAATCCCTTAGCCACACTCAGAACTGTGCAGAGCCAATTTAGTTGGATGTTTCTGACTCAAGCTGACACAACTGAGTACTATCACACATACTGAAATATGGTTCTTCTGCATCTAAAATAGTGAACAGGTTGACATGGATAATGACAGCACACAGGAATGGACTAGAGCACAGATAATGAAAATGAAACATTGCTGGAATAGGTGTATTGCTAATGTCTATAGTTTATTGAGAGGAACAGTCAATGCTTAAAATTTTCTTTATTTCTTGACCATTTTCATACACTTGAATTTGGTAATTGACCTGAAAACAATATGCAGTATAAGAACCATTGTTGAACTCTTACCATTTTGTATGATGAAGTTCTGCATTATTTCCAATATTTTTAAATTGTTTTTATTGTTTTTTACTTGTCACTGTCTTGATTGTTTGATCAACCTTACATTCTCATGGCTAATGGACTGAGCAACTTTGTTGAAAATAACAGTATGTAATTTAGCAACCATTGTAAATTTCTATCATTTTGTCTTGAGGTCATGAATCATTTTTGTTGTTTTTCTGTTGTTTTGATTTTGTCTTCATTGTTATGTTGTCAGTTTTTTAGTTTTTAAAATAAAAAGAGCAACTTTGTTTTGGAAAAAATAACATAAGTTTTTTAATCATTGTATATGGTACAGACAATTATAAATGACCCGCTCAGTTTTATTTAAGCAACTTGATTGGGAGAACCTGATTTCATTTTTCCATTAGTTTAAACTATAACTTAAAACAAAATCTGAAAATGATACAGGGATTTCCTGGAAGGAGTCATTTAATTCCCTGAAGCAAAATGGAACCAATTACCATATCGTAAACTTATCTTTCACTAAGGTTATTCTTGGTTTACAAGTAAGGTATTTCCTTAATTTAAGTTCTGGAGTAAGCTGCTGGTTTGCACAGAGAAAGGAACACTCACTCTTTGGAATTTATCGGCTGCCCCTCTTTGCTAGAATTTCACTCTGAATTCAGAATCTTGCTCATTTGGATACAAACCGAAGTCAAATATCACCTACCAAACCCTGGCCTTGGTAATTCTCAAAGTGGAAATCAACTGTGAAAGTGATACAAAAAAAAAAGCCAGCCATTAGAAAATAAGAACTGCACTTTCATTGCAGAAATAAAAAAGAAAGACACTGTTTACAAGTAGTTCACATATGGTTCCAAATACAATTTTCTTAAAACAAAGTTCAGTCCTCTTTGAAGAAGATATTTTCAGTTATTTTTTCTCTGATAAGTACAATGGGAAAGTAGAATCAACAAAAGATTCAAAACATCTTGTGTAGAGAATATTGCTCTCAGGTAAATCTGTCGAAGTAGAGTAAAAAGCCAGTACATATATCAGTCTGTGTGGAGTTCACTGGGACTTTCAGAAGAGACAGACAAAATAAAGAGGCAGAAACTATGTCACGTTAACATTCTTACAGCTACAAATAAGTGAAGGAGGTGAAAATCAGAGTTGAATGGCCTTAAAGAACAGAGGCTTTGACTGAAATGACACTGAACATTCTCTACAACCACTTACTCTGGTAATGAGCTTGTTTCCAACATGCTAATGAGTTTAAAATGAGGAACATTCCCACTGAAATGAAGTCAACAGTGATGGTTTACACAACTACATGAGTTCCATGAAGATCATTTTTGGAAGAAATTCTGAAGGAGGTTTAGAAAGATTTCCTCCTTGAGGATGTGGTACCATGGACAAAAGTTTAATGGACTCCTCAGGAGAGTTTCTGGGGTCTGCCATTCTTCTGTTCTGCCTCAGTCCAGGAAGTTAACAAATCCTCTAGGAAAGACGCAGTCACATGGTCTGAATCTTTGTTAGTGTGCGCTTACAGTGAGTCACGATCACATTTTCTCTGGAGCATTGGTACATGTACACAGCACACCTTCATTCTCTTCTTGGACCTTATGTGGCTTATCTGTCCCTGCTCCTTACATTTCTTGGTTCTCAAGAAGGCTATCATTTGCAAATCTCTATTTCCACATTTTCCTTTCAATTCTCTTTTTTAAACCCCACTTCCCTCCCTCATGCTTCCCTGCATTTGTGTTCCTCATCCCATTGAAAGAGATGTCCCTTTCTCCTACTATGTATCTTTCCTTTTGCTCTTTATTTAGATTTTGGGTTTTTTAATCTTGTGTGCCCAATTTATTTCAGTTAAAATTATGTTATCAAGGTGCATCCACTTGCCTAAGAATGATATTGCCATCTGAAAATAATGACAGACAACACAGTAAGGGGTAGGCCTGGCATACACGGCAAAAGAAAGCACAGACGAAAATAAGCCAACCAGTTACACTGGAACTGCAGGTGTATAGTGGATGTCTTTAGTGTAAATATGCTCCACACAATAGTTACATAAGCAATGATGAATATCTACTTCAACATATGCATATCCTAAACATAGTAGGGAAAATACCTGTATTAAAAATATATTGTTTATATTGAATTCAACGACCCTAGAAAGGAGACGCATACACATGGATAGGAGGATCAGGTGATCAAGGCACTGAGTTTGTGGCTGAAGTTGCTGGGGTTCAGGGGTTGTGAGCTTCACCTGCCTGGTACTGGAAGTGAAGCAGTATCAGCAGACGGCATCTAAGAAGCGGTGCTCACATTTTATGGAACCTGCAATACCACCAAGTTTCCTTACAGTGAAGCCCTCAGTTTCATCAATTTTGATGTGATGAGTTTGAGGAAAATCTTGGTATTTGTAGATGAACAAGCTTTTCCAATAAATCTGCCATAGCTCATCTTTGTGCTTCATTTTGAGAAAAAGAAATATCTCACCTAATTTTCATGTCTGTAAGATAACATGAAATATGCCAAAAAAAAAGATCCTCTAACCTGTCAATAAGAGTGTATTAAAAATCAAATGATAAAAATTAGTATTTAGTAAATAATTTATTTGAAATAACAATGCCATTCTATAATAAAATCACATTTGTAAAAGTAATATTTTCTAAGACAAAAAATAATTTAATGAGAATTGCTTTATAGATTTACATTGCTGCAAATTTTTAAATGTATGTTTCAATAAAAATATTTATGTTTTTATATCTTTTCAATGTAATCCACAGTTGTATGCAGCTTAGTTTGATACAGATGAAGAAAATATGTCCTTCTATGGATGTATGATTTTCTTTAAAAATGGGCCACACATTTTAAAAACCTTTTCAGCTAATAGTGGATTTTCTTAAAAAATATAAAGGAACAGAACCTGCATATTAACTCCAGAATAACTCTGTAGCATAATGTTTTCCAAACAATCAAGCTCTTGGTGTAAAATGTGGAAAAAGTATTAAACACAATATTGTTTTATAAGTTTATGCCTGGAAAATAAAAAGAATCATATGTGCAAATCTTTAATGGGGATATTTTAGAACAACACATTCTTGGATTTTACAAGAAAATAATTTATGAATGAATAATTGTGAATATGTGTGCATTTAGATTATATACCTACTTTAAATATATATATAATATTCATCTTTTTGTGTGCATGTAATAAATATTCATACTGGTTTTAGCAACCAGAGAAGGAGATTCTTTTCCCTGAAGCAATTTTCTTACTGAAAAGAAAATCATAAACTTAGTAAATTTAGAAGAGTAATTTTAAAATCTTTTATTTTATAGTACAATTCTTAAGAAGTTTTAAACATACTCTCTATATGACATCAGTGTTCTGTTATGCTTTAAGGAGAAACATCATTTGGATGTTGAAAGTGCACATAAAATAATAAAGCTGAAGGATTGATTTTTTTTTAATCTACTATACTCCATTGCTCCCAAATAATACTGGAATATGTCAATGAACTGATAATACATACCTACCTTCTCTGTACTCTGGAGGACATAGAGTTAAAAACAAAGACGAAAATTCATGAAATTACTCCGAATCAGTCTGGTAGATACATTTTTTCTGTCCTATCTGTTGCCCTTAAAACAACTGAAAAGGACAGGAAAGGTTAAATTTGTCAGAAAGCCCCAGGTGGGCACAGTGGGCCCTTCCTCACCCCTGCTTTCTCTCAGTGTTCTATCCTTTGGTGTTTAATTCATTCTGTTTAAATACCTTCTCTACTACCTTCTGTTTTATGTTACCAAATGAATAAACTTATTTATTTGTTGGTTTATTAATGTATTAATTTATTTTCCTTCATCTCTCTTCTGCTTTGGTTCTGATTTGGCCGTCATTCAGTAGTAGTGAGAGTTTATAGCCTTCTTACCTACACAGAGCAGACATACATCTGTCTTTAAGAATTACACAGAGAATGTGAGGAATATTGGATTCTCTCTCTATGTCAGCAAATAAGAGAAATATTCACAAAATACTTTAAGATATCTTTTTAAATTTGTATGTTTAAGTTCAAACACTTTTATGTCATCTCATCATCAGAAAGGTTGGGAAGTGTAGTGATTATAAAAAAACATTTTGGGGATCAAAATTATGAATGATAGACAGGTAGGTAAATATGCATGATTATAGGGTATACAGTTATGTTAGCACTGAACAAGGGATGACAATCCATCTCACAAACTTCATTAACATTTCCATTGAATAAAGGTGTTTAAAAGTGTATTTAGGTAGTTCAGGGAGAATATGGAATGGATATTGTTTCAAACCATTAACAGTTACTGTTCAGGGTAATCACACACACCCCTGAGAGACTGTTAATTTACAAATTTATGGAAAGCATTTGGGCAATATATATAAAGGATCCTAAATGTATTGATTTTCTTTGACCCAGTTGCAGTATGTTTACTTTTTATGTTTATCCTAAGTCAGTATTTAAGGAAAAAGGACAGCATCTATACAAGAGTATGCGTTGTGGTATTCTTAATACCAAATATTCATAAGTATAAAAATTCTAAGTTACCAATATAAAAAAGATATTCTACAAAAGTCATGAGATATGCAATTAACTATTGTGCAGCCACTAAATATCAGCTTTTCAAAGTAATTAAAACTGTAGACACATATAAATATTTATATATAATGTATATAATGAAAATACCCATTAATAAAGAATGTAATTTTTCTAAGAAGATTTTTGTGAATGGAAACATAATTTTTCATGGAATATAAATAGGCAAAGAATACTAGTAATTGATGTCTCTGGGTGATAAAATTCTGGATAACTAAAAGCTTCACATATTTCCACATTCTTAAATTATTCACACAGAAGCTACATTGTCAATAATGAAAAAGTAAAGTTACACTCAAGAAATTCTCATGTATACAGCACTTATATTTCTAAAATCCATTACTAGCTTTCATCAGTGATTTCTTGTCTCAATAGGGTTAGTAAATAAGCACAGAAATCTGAAACTAGTTTGCAAGTCACCCTTTCAGCTGCATTCCTTGGGGCTTATTAAGGTGATAAACACCTTAGACCAAAGCTTATGGTCAGCACCATTCTCAGCAAAATCAAATGCTCCCGTTGCTGTTAGCTTTTATGGTTTGGAAACAAGGGCTGCGCAAGCAGCTCACTGTGGCACCGCAAGCTGGGCCCGGGTTTTTCATCTGCAGACTGGGCTTGGGTCTTTAAGCGAGCACAGATATGTTTTAATAACCTTGGAACTGGGAAGTCCATTGCACCCTTCCCTTACTCAGGCAATTGCTGTGTATCTTGGCAGAGGCAAGCTTATTTCTAAGGAAAGAGAAATATTTCCATTCTTTAGTAAGTCATTCCAAGTTTTCTGTGATGCTATAAATAATCAGGCAAACAGCCGGCTTTTTTCTACTTAATTTAATACGGCAGATTTGAAATGTCGAAAAGTTCACTCTCAACATAAGCCATGCGACTGGACTCTGACCAACACTGTCGTTCCTGATGGGATAGACTTTATCAGCAAGCTCACTTGAGAAGGCAGCTGGGAGCCTGCCTGGTCTTCCCAGGCACTGACTGATAGGGAAGTCTGAACTGGCTGGTGCATGCTGTGAGCATGAGGTCAGCTCTTCCTGGGTTTTCTCTAGGGGAGCTGGAAACTACCCGGACAAACTGAGCTAATATACCTGTCGTTCAAGGGCGGGGAGAAGGAGGCTAGAAAAACAATGTTGGAATTAACACGCGAGCAATGGGAAGAAGAAGCGTTACACATCATCGCAAGCAAACATTTCGATAAGAGAGATGCATTTTCCTCTCTCCATTACAATCTGTGCCAAATGTCCTTTCACAAACAACTTCAAGGGCAGGTGCAGGGTTCGCATCCTGACGGAGAACTGAGTCGTGGGCAGAGAAATGAAGATAACCTAGTGATAGTGATGAAAGATAAAGCTACTATAAATTCAGATTCTTGTTTAAGAGTTTGAAGTATGTTGAAAGAGCTCAAAGGGCATTTTTCCAAATAGTCTGACTTCTACAAGGGTCTTTTCGTTGTTTTTAGCCCCTTGCCTTGTGTTTACAAATCACACATGCTCTTATGAAACAGATGAAGTGTGGCTTGTGTTGATTCATAAAAGTTACTTGAAGAGGAAGAATTGTTGAACTTATTTAAGTGAGTTTGAATATTAAGCAATTTCTTTTAAAGACAAATTTGCTTAAAGTAAGCTGTTCCTGGCTCAAATGGTCTTATTTTTAGTATTTGCATTCTATTATTCAAGTTTTAAGATTATTTTAAGGAAATATTTTTTTATGAAAATAAGTGTATCAACCTGATTAGGAATAGCTGAAACAAAGAAAAGAGGAGAGACCAAGTATTTGCCTTCTAAAAATGTTTAAAATATGTAGATCTGGAATTTTCTAAAAAAAGAGAAAGGTAGAAAGAATGAAGAAAGAAAAGAGAGCGGGCAGGAGAAAAGAACGCGAGGGGGGAAGGGAGAGAGGGATGATGACAGGAACTGAGTCTGGAAGCACATACGTTCGTGAGTCCCAACACCCGGCCCTCTGGGAGATGGGGTGAGAAAACTGGAAGTTCAACCTCCACTTAGACGACTTAGCGACTTAGTGAGATCTTGCAAAACAGGGGGGATATCGTTGAGTGTGAAGGTTCAGAGTTTAAGCCCCAGCACTGAAAATAGAAAGAGAGAGAGAGAGAGAGAGAGACAGAGACAGAGACAGAGACAGAGACAGAGACAAGGGAAGGAAGGGAGGGAGGGAGGGAGGGAGGGAGGGATTCATTGTAAAATATGAAGATCTTGCGTTTCCAGGTCTTCACTGGGATATTTAATTGTTTAGTGAATACTTTTCACTGATGTGTAGACCATAAATATTTTTGATGATGGAGCACATAAAGTGAACAAACACGCAGAGGGCTTGCACATAGCAGCTGAGACACCCCGACCTGTAGTTTAAGAAGGCTTAGCCTTCTTGCCACCCAGTCTTTTTTTTTTATTGTTTACAATTTTTCACAGAGGCCTCTGAGTTCAAGCACTTCCATACTTCAGTAAGCGGCAGTACCACCACCCTAGCCGTGAGTCTGTCATACAGTACACAATGCCTGTAGCTTCATCTTTTTCCTTGTACCTGGTTATTTCTCCAGAACTGCATCTCACTGTGGGTGCTTTAGGTGGTGAAGTCATATGTTGCTATCCTGGGATGGCTATGCCAGAGTACCACAGACGGAGCAGTTTAAAGCATTAAACACTTCTTCCTTCACAGATCTGTAGGCTCACAGTGGTGACAGGGCCATGCTCAGGAGAAACTGGAAGGAGAGGAGTCCTTGCCCTGCATGTCTTCGGATGGTTGCCTGGCAACCCGTGCCATCCTGGGCATTCAGTGCACATCTCCAACAATCCCTTCATCGTCAATGACATCTTGTGTGTCTCTGTCCTCACACAGCAACTTTTTGTAAGATTACCAGTCATACATAATTGGTGGATATTGAACCCTACTCCAGTGTGAACTGGGACTAAAGAATCAAATCTGCAATGACCCCATTTCCAAAGGGGCCCCATTCTAAAGTACCAAAATTACAACATTGAGGGCGATAGGGGACCCTATTTATCTCATAATAGAGTGAACAGCAACAGTATTATAATATCACTTTCCAAAGAAATGATCAAAAATTATATACTGATTGATGTTTGTGATGACTAATCTTGATTGTCAACTGGACTGGTTCGAAAACAGCCAGTAGATTAGTAGCGGCCACCTCTGAGCATCTCTGGTTAGGTCACAGACGTGTGGCACTGGGAGTGTGTCTGGTCCCTGACTCATTCCTCCCTGGGTTCTTTCCCAGTATTTCCTTCCTGTTCACCAGGAAGTCCACAGCTCTGCTCCATCATGCCCTTCCATCATGATATTTCTGCCTTGGAGCCAGCTGTCCATCGACTGAACCCTCTCAAACTGTCAGCTAAAACAAACCTTTTTTCTTTTCTTTTAGGTTGGGTCAGGTATATTGTCATAACAACAGGATCTGACACCAATATAACCTTCTCTTTTGCTCTTTTCAGCAACATTTGTCAAAGCTACAGAGGAACACAATTTAAGTTCAAAGTTTAAGATTCAAATTTCTATTCAAGCATTCTCTGCCTGTAAATCTTCTTCACACTGTAAGGATAAAGACATAAGGACAAAAGAAATCATCTCAGATATGCTCACAGGTTTGAAACCAGGGGAGATGCCCTCATTTGAAAAGGGCAGTAGAGTCTAAGTGGATACGTTTCACTAAACTATTAAATAGAGACATTATTGCATAAACAGACTCCATGCCAGAAAAAGGCAAATATAATAAAGGTGTCAAGATGTTTCTCAGGAGAAAGTGAGAACATTAGGCAACTATGTTACATTAGCAGACAATGGGAAAATACAATTTATACTATGAAATGTTACAATTCTGAGTTGTATTAACTAATTTTTTCTTCTAAGTTTTAAAATTATTTTTACTAGGTCATAGGAAAGTTATGATAAAATGTCATGAATTTTTAGTCTAATAATGAGATAATTCACTTACAATACACAAGTCTTTAGAAAACTCTGGATGCTCTAAGCAGTTTTGACAATAAAAATTTACAGAAGAATGCTGATTTTATGTAGGGCCATCGGACTCCCAGAGACATCAGAGAAAATTGTCCCAATTCATTAATTTTAGTCACAAAGCATGAAATCTTTATAATATTTAAGGTATTACTTCAGGTTGAGATAGTAAAGCAAAATTGAATGAAATACTTGCTGAGTTTTCACAGATATCCATGTAGAGCTAGCTTGTCAAATGTTCCATAATAAATGTGTACTTGAAGTGTAAATGCCAGGATACCAAAGTCAGAGAAGGCCTCGTCTCTGCTGGGCGGAATAAAGAATCTGAAGGTATATCTGTCAGGTCAGGGTAGGCACGGCTTCCTAGCCATGCCAAAATCTCTGTACCTTCCTACACACACGCGTATGTGTTCTTTTTTATGACACATGTTCAGTGTGATCCATCTGGGAACCTAGAGAGTGTCTTCTTCAAATTCCATAACCATCAATATACACAAAAAGTAACATGGGTAGTCACTAACCGGCTTGTCCAATTTCAATCCCAGAGGACATAGGCATGTCACTTCTGCTGCTTCTCACATTATCTGGGAAGATCAACTCTTGAGACCGTGGCAAACTGGAGAGTGTAACAGATGTAAGTACAAAGAATGCTAGGGCATTCCTGGTCCCTAATGCCTATCACTGCTGGCATTTGCAATATGAAGTAGACTAGTTTAGTGAGTGGAAGTCATGCCCAGGTTCAGAACCCTCAAAGTAAAGGAGAAATAAAGTTAGAAGCAGCTGGTAGCAAAACTGATAAAGTGAAACTATTTACATATGGCCTAAAGTTAATTTCTGATGATAAATGCAGTGGGGAAAATGTTAAAAGTACGATGACCCTGTGCCCCTGGAGACAGTGTGTTCTCCCAAAGCTGACTTTGAGACTTGAAAGAAATGCAAGCAGTTTATCTGATGGAATTGTTAATGTATCAACCTGGTTAAGCGAGAGTCCCCACTTATTCAAAGATAATTATCAAATATTAATCTGGGTGTCTCAGTAAGGGGATATTGCATATGTAATTAAAGCTTGTAATCAGTTTGCTTTCTGGAGTAGATATTGTCCCTTACAGCCCATAAAAACAAGACTGTAAAAGCAGGACTGAGGTTTTCCAGAGAGGGAAGAAATTCCACCAGGCCTGTGTCATGGGGTTTCAGCCGGCTCCTGAGGCTCCTTTCCTGGCTGCATATGATGTCTGGCTTTTTAGCCAGTGCCTGCATTTTGCTCAATTTAGTTTCTTAGAATAGATTTCTGCACCTGTATATCTTCCACAGATTGTATTTCTTTGGTAAACCTTGTTATGAATATTAATAGAAACTACAACAAAGAAGTAAACAAATGAAAGAAAAAATGATATCAACCAATCAACTATGCTGTCCTGAGCAGGTTACCACTGTGTAGAGCTGGGGACAAATCACTGCGGAGATCAAAACATTGTGTAGAAAGTGCCTCTCAAAATGCTGTGACTGACAGAGGAAGCTGAGGCTTTCCCCCATGCACTCCAGTTGCTCCTCCTCATTCTTTGAGGGCCCCTGCACTTCCTACTTGTGCCCTAATCTTCTTGTCTGGGACTACAGGAGCCCCACAGGAAGAAAATAGGAGACTGCTAAGGGTAGTCTGAAAGCATGTAGGCTGGCGAAGGGTAAAGTCTCATATGAGTCTCCTACGAAGGCTTTGGCTTCTATGCTGCATGTCCTGGGGAGACGAACTTCTTCAAAAACTGGAACAGAATTTGTGGTTTCATCAATACAAATGGAGCCCACCTTGTGCACAACCCAGAGAAAGAGGCTGAATGAACAGGAGCAAAGTGCATTCTCCATCTTCCAGAAATTTCAGATTCACTGAAAGTGTTCGCAATTAAATTTCACAGGATTTACAGGAGATTTCTATCCAGGTGGTTGGTGGTGGAGTTAACGCTGCTTAGAAATACGTAGAGGATAAGGAGAGACAAAGGTATTTATGAAGCAATCATGAAGAAAACCACATAAGAACATTCCTTAAATGCCACATACAGTTCTGGGTGCTATCCTGCAATGATGATGGGCAAATGTATAAGAGAAATTCAGCATTGTTAATTCAGAGAGTTGTGCAGGAAATTGCAGTTCTTCGATGTGTTTAGGAAGAAAAGATCAGTGAGGTAGCCAAGGACTGGGCTTTAGAGTAGCCTTCTAAAAAGCTGTAGTTCCCATATTGTCTTCATGTAGAGAAATAGGAAACTTCTGCCCTTGATTCTCTGCTTGGCCGAGAGCTGGAAACTACCTCAATACACGTACTGTATTGGGGGTTTGCTTTGTTTCAGTCTATATCTGAAGTTTCCCTCTGCATTTTGTATTTAGGGGAATGAAACAATTCACCATTGTGCCCGAGCTCACTCCTACCCCCAGACCAGCCTCACATGCCCCAGGTGGCCATATCAGATCCCCGTCAATAAGCCCGTACTTTCAAATGGCTCAGGGAGAGAACCAAAGCCCAGCGGTTTCCCTGCGTCCCGAGGTGAACATTCCTGTTCCAAATCAAGGCACGTGGCAACCGCATGCTGAATGGAGGCACATGTTCAGTGACCAGTGCCATGAAAAATCAAGAAATACAAAATTTCAAAACACAGTGTTTCATTTTTCTCGGCTGTCTGACCTAATTATTGCCAGCAGGTACAGTTGGCCAGTAGCACTGATTTTCGTCCCTCTCTTTGATTTTGAGTAAAAGGCATCAACCTCTCATTTGGTTTTCTTTATTTTTCTCTGAATATTGCAGCAATATTTCATGCCAGAGCCTCCTCATTTCTTCATTGCCATTTTGAAGACTTGATTCACCTGTAAAACATATTTTTATAAAAGCCAGAGAAAGAACTGTGGGCCATAAAACCCCACATGCCTGGGTACAGTCTCTGTGGTGAACCATCCGAAAAGGGCCTCCTGCTCGCAGCGGGCATTGCTTGGCAGCTCCAGCCTCCTCTTTATACTGTTCCCCAGCCATTGTGCTCAGCAGCCTGGCAGGGTTAGAGCAGCTGAATGCACTATTTCATAATCACTTGACAGTGTTGTCTTTAAACCTCCAAGTTTTACAAGCAAGGTGATGGCCACAAGAGATTTGTCCTGACAACTCAAAGACTGGTGCACGCTGTGTCTGAAGGGGTCAGAGAAAGCAGGCAAATAAAGAGGCATCACGCAGATGAAGCCACACATATTTATTCTCCTGACTTTTAAAATCTGCCTAGAGTGATTTTCTATTTTAATGTTCTTTTGACTATGGGATGTACACACAAAAAATTCAGAGAATAGAGCTATTAAAAAAACAAAAGGCACAGGGAGCGCCAGCATGTACTGGCCTTCTAGCTTTCACTAGAGAAATCTTCAGGAGCAGTGGCCTTACCATTTTTCTCTACATGTAAAATGTCAAGCTCTTACAGAGTTTAGAAGGAATTTGGTGGAGGGCAAGGATCATCTTTTCAAAATGCTAGCAATCCCAAACTTTTGTCATAGCCCCATTTACTCCAGATCTCGTGCTCATGCTTTAAAGGGACATTATGGGGCCATGTATGAGTTTGTTGGTATTACAGACACCCAGAGGACTTTGTATGAGTTAGGACTTGAATTGTTTCCTAGAATTAGTTTCTAGAAAACTAATGTGGTGATATATTGTCATATCTTGTGTGAGAATGGAATGCACAGAAACTAATTCAGCAAATATTGTGTTAAAAAGGTTAACTGCTTTTTATTTTATTTTATTTTATTATTTTATTTCCTTCATAATTTCTCAGGGCTTTAAGCTAGAATCAGAGTAAGAAGTAAATGTCTCTAGAACACAGTTTGAAAAGCACTTGAGGGAGATAGAAGCTTTTCACCACAAAGATACACATTTTTAACCCTGACTCTAATTCTTGAACAGAATCCCACGAATTCATTACCAGCTGTGTATGCAACATCTACCTGCAGGACATAGCAGTGTATGGCCCATTACTGTTAGCTACATTTTCAATGATTTACTTAATCTATAGAGACATGATAGTAAATGTTGGGGTGATTTCATTTTCATTAAAAGCTGAGTCCAAAAAAACAAAATATCATAGAAACAAATGAATAAGTAATTGTGAGGGAAACTAAATAAACATTTAAGTTTACTTTTTATTAGCAGATCAATAAAAGCTGGACATTCTGATGCATCTGTTTAAAAATATGACCAGATGGGGCCAATAGCTTTGGCCCATTAAACCACCAATGTGTTTCAAAACTATATTAATGACAATTCTTTCCAAACATTCATCATTCATTCAGTGATTATTGAAGATCTTTCTTGTTTAAAGATATTATATATATATATATATATATATATATATATATATATACACACACATACACTTTAGGAATGAATTATCATGTTAAGTAGGATGGTTGAAAGATTTTACTATACATTCTTTTGAGTCTTTCATTTCATAGGCTACAATTTATTCAACCAGAGTAGCATTTATATCATACATTTCATTAAGACTCAGAGCCATGGCTTCTTCTAGAAAAGCCTTGGGTGAGGGGGAAGTGAGATTTTTCACTGTTAGCTGCACAGTCTTACTTTTGTAATTAACTGCTTTGAAACTCTTGGAATTTGGTACTGGGGCGATTTGATGCAAAAATTTTGTCCAGGTTCTGGTTGGTTGTTTGGTACTAAGCAGAACAGGTATAACTTTAGGTGTTAATTGTCTGATGACTTGTCCACCTTTCCAGCCAAAATGAGTTGTGTAGTTATCCTTTCTGGTACTTACTGTGCCTTCCAGTAGCAATCTATAGAGAGTACCAAGGCACCATTTTACTTCAATTCCTTCTTTAATGTTCGCCACTAGCTCCAGTGAAGACTGCAAAGGAAGTTTCAATATTATCACATAATCAGTGTATGTTTCCCAAAACATATTAAATTAGAGATACATGGAGATATCTGATGGACAAAGTGACTTGAATTATTTTTCTTTTCCTTTCCTTCCAGAAAACATGAATAATGCATCAGTGAAAAACAGTTTCAAGAGTGTAGATTTCAATTCAGATAAAAAGTTAGAACTGAAGCAACTTCCAAACATAATTGTATTTCAATAACATTATTAAAGTAGTATTTTGGCAAAGCAGTGCGATTCCTACTGTCTGTCTGAGGTTTTGGGGTTGGATGAGAAGCGGGAGCAGTGATGCATAGGCTAGGCATACGGGTGCTTCAGGCTATGTGCGCCTCACTTAGACTTACCCTGTTCAGGCCAACAGTGTGACTCAACATTGCTTTCAACTCTATAAGCAGGCAAGGCAGTGACCAGAACAGGTAGGTTAGTATTCATCCTCATTATGTTTCCCTTTTGAATTTAATAAAGAAATTTTAAATGAAGATGAAAAAAGAAAGGAAAGAAGAGAGAAAAAAGGTGGGGAATAAAGGAAAGGAGAACAAATATAACCAAAAGAAAAGGACAAATTGGAAAGAAAAGAATCTTAAACACATTAGAAACAGAAAAGAGAAAAATGTCATTTTCAATGAAACGCCATTCACAAACTTTTTGCAGTAATGGGAAGTAAACCCGGGGATCACACTGAGTTATGTTTCCCAGTCTTTGGAATTAATTAATTGAGATAGGATATTGTTAATTTGTTGATTTTGCCAGCCTGGGCTCAAGCTAGTAATTCTGCGTGCTAAGATTAAAGGCATGCACCACGATGCCAGCTTACAATATTGAAAAATTGTTTGAATGTTCATGTTGCAGGATATGTTAGCACCAGGGACATGGAACCTCTGAGAACATTAAAGTGTCCTGTTGCTAGGAGCTTGCAGAGTGACTGCTTCACCTCGAGGGACTGCAGAGAGCAACTGGAACCCGAGAGTTTCAATATCTATCTTCAGTACATATCCATCACTGTTTCAAAAGTTCAGTAATAACTAAATAATCAATTGCAATAATTACAGTTGGAGAAGAGCAAAGCAATTCAGAATTTGTAGTACTTGATGATGAAAAACCTTTTTTTTTTGAGACAGAGTCTCACTATATAGTTTGGGCTGGCTTTGCCATTCATTGTATAGTCCAGGCTGGCCTCAGACTTGTGGTGATTCTCCTGCCTCAACCTCCCAAGCGCTGAGATTACAGGCATGCCTTCCCCACATGACTGTGATGAAATTTCTGGGGTATTCTACTGGGGAAAGTGTGGAGCTGTGGGAGGGAGAAAATTAAGGCAGTTGTAGTTTGAAGAGGAAACTTCTGCCGTGAACCCTGCTACATTAATCCTTCCCTGGTAATATGGCCACTCATCCCTGTGCAGGTTCTGTGCAAGATTGAACGTAATGTGGGGAGCAAAGGAATTCCTGTGGTACAAGGGCACACCTCCTCTCAGCCCGCCTCTTCTTCTTGAGGTTGCTGATACAACTAGTTGGACAGGGATTCAAATATTGTTTAAATATAGTATGTTTGTGCTTCCAGAAATCTCATTTATTGGCTAAACACTGTTCATTTTGTTAATGACAAACAGAAAAAAATTAGTTTAGAGAAAATATAAAATACAATAAAACCTCCACTGCAACTCACTCACATAACCTTTGTTAGTAAGCTCTTCATGCCTTATTCTAATCCTGTCCAAAGTTTGTTTGATGAGACTGTAAGAAATTAATACATCAAAATTGATTTTTGAAAATCTATGGCCACAAAAGCTTTGGAACTGATGATTACCTCATGGTCCAAGTAGAATTTTATTGTGAGCTTTCACCAGCATCTTTATCAACATCAATATCATTATTATGTCCTATTTTTGCTTCCTGAAATGCAAATTGTCATGGTCAATGCATCTTAGAAATAGGACATCATAAAAAGAAAAGAAATAGGAAATAATTATACAGCTTCTTTGTCACTTCAGAAGACATATTTTCTTTGGGGAAACAAACCTACTTTTATAACAAACAAATCTTAAAACTTACAAATTATAAGTGGATTGGCCTGTGGATGGAAATGTGTGCAGGGACATTAACACGCTTATAAGATATGATGAATATAATTATCAGAGAGAGAAGAAATTAGTGAGTAAGGTAGGAAGATGGAACAGTAATGGGTAAATGAGAGGAAAGAGTTTGAGAGGTCCAGAAAATTAGAAGAGTCAGGCTAAACATATATATACTTCAGATTTACTTGTTGAAACTTCATGTCCAGTTGCTACATTCTAAATATTTCTGTTTGCTCCCAAATTCAAATATGCAAAACAAATCCTCAGTGTGATGCTATAAGTGGTCAGGTCTTTGGGAAGTAGTGAACTCACGAATGTGGGGATCTAAGCAGAAGGAGACAAACAAGCTCCTTCAGACATTCATGAAACTTTGTAGTTTCCAGAACTATGAGAGATAAATTTCTGTTGTTCACAATTGATCCAGTTTTTGGTATGCTCTCACAGAGGTACAAAATGACCAAGACATCAGGTAAAGCAGGCCACTGCTGTGATGGGTATCGTATAAAGAGGATTTTAGAACTGATGACCTAGGAAATTGTATGAGATGTTTTAAAGTAGCGGAATGACACAAGAAATGTGATGTTTGTAACAATAGTTTTAGAGTCTCAAGGAGAAAGTAGTCAGTTAGGTGTGTATGTTGGTAAAACCAGTATGAAAAAATGAAATCAAAGTTCAAATACATGTATCATTCAAGTTACATTAGATGATATGAGTTTTCAGACATAACTGACAATTTCTTACTGATGTTATTAGGTATCTTATTAAAATAACTCTAAGTGATACTCTGGTGTAATAATTCAGTGACTATTCTTCTGTGAGCAATACAAAATTATTTATCATAATTTCGTTGTGTTCATCTATAGAAATTTGAGATCCTAGTAGTAATGTTTATCCAATATAGTTCAGCAATGTGAGACAAAGCATATTTCCTTTTTATTTTCTTTTCATGAAATGAACAAAAGGGTCACGAATACTAAAAGAATCCTTTTTTATAGCCACAAGCCTAGAATTTAGAGAAGTAAGAATAAGTTCTCTTCCAGAAGATTTCTGAATAGATATTGATGGTAATGTGCTTTACAAATTCATGTTTCATGAAGCATTTATCCTGATGGTCTTGCTGTCCTCCTAAGATGACTGTCTTAGCACATGGATCTATGATAGTGAATATCAAGTGCACATTGACATGTATTCAAAAGGAGACTGCCTTGTTTCTCTGGAGTTTGAAAACAGTCTGTCTCAAAGGCATCTCTCAAATAATTTTTCATTTTATCTTTGGTGGTCCAAAGAAAGGACTGAGGAGAAGATGAAATTAGAATTAAATACACTAGGTTTTTTTTTTTTTTTTCAATTTTAAGCAATAAACTCAGAATGTAGATGAGATAATCTCCGCACTAGGGGCAGGAGTGACAGCGCTCCTGGAATTCTGCTGATGACAACTCCTGCCCAGGACACTTTGATATCTGAGGTAAGAGCCCGGCATCGCTTTCTAAGGACCATATAGGCTAAAATCCTCAGCTCAGTGATCTGGACTGGGTCTATTCATTAAAATGTGAAGGATGGCTCAGAATTTGCCATACCGTGAAATTATAAATAGAAAACCCAAGCAAAAAACGCAACAGTAAATATATCTCCACACAAAAAATAAACTAATACTGAAATATTTTATTTGGTTGCTGGAATGTTAATATTAAATCCCAATTTAAATTTTTGGACAAAAGACACGTTAGAAGCTATGTTTTTATGGATCATAGTATATCATTTAATTAACAGGAATATATCTTCAATATAGGACAGGACCCAGGAGTATTAGTTTCATTTGCCCTTGATATGTGAAAGAAAAGGAAATATTTTAAATAGAGAACAGGTTTCCTGAACAATGGTGTGTACTTTATGCCAAAAACAAAATCCACATGTATTAATGAATTGAATAAAAAATGTCATTATAAGAAAATATAGACACACTTTTAGTTTAGGGGACAAAGAAAGGTTTTACATACCCAAAGTAAAAATAAAACACAGAAACAGTTTTACTGCAGAGCAAAGCATAAGCTATAGATTAAAAAACAATGAAAGAATAGACAACATTTAAAAAGACAGACTTGATTCTTTACGCAAGTGCCTATGAATATGTATTGAACTAGATATGTATCATATCTAGTAAAACTATAGGATTAGGTTTCTATGAAACTTTGACCACAATATTTTCATCAATCAATCAATAAGTAAACTTTCTTGAGTTATATAATTTTGTTTTGCTCTTTAACTACAGTGATGAAAGCATAATATTTACCTCAGGGCTTGTACCATTCTACCGCATGCTGGAACGAAGCTTATCTGCCATATTTTCTCTGAGACATCAGTGCCGTCCTGAGGTGTCTCGTGTTCTGAACCTCAAGACTATACTTCAGCTCTGTGCATAGGGGTATTTTAAACAGCAGATTTACCAATAGAGGGCACGGAAAGGCCAAATACTTGGCTCTAGGTAAAGAGAGAGAGAGACGCACTTAGAATACGTCAACTGCCTCCGCACGCTTTCGTGCCCAGTCTTGGCTGGAAATGCTCACAGGTTGGCCCCAACTTTCGGCCTTGAATGACGACAAATCCACCTCAAGGGTTGATTTGTGATTGGAAGTCCTTTTAGCTCTCAGTAAGTTTGCAAATACAGAACCTAGCAAAAGACCGACCCACCGCGCGTGCTTATTAGAGTGAGAAGAAACGGTGAAAGGGGGAGGAGCGGAGGAAGAGGGAAAAACAACAGCTGCTCAGTAGTGAGGCGGACAGTTCCTAACTGGGATAGAGACTAAACCCAGCGTTCAAATTATCTTAGTTGTATTAAACATTTTTAACTAGCTATACACTTTGAACATTGTGTAATTATTGTATTGAATAAAGTCAATGCATTATTTTATTATTTTACTGCTTGTTATATTTTTCTTAGTAATAGTATGTGGTATTACAGTTGTTTCTTAATGTTAGTACTGCTTAGAAAGCCCTATCATGAAGGAACACATTCAGACTACAGCACATGATTTAAAATGGAAAATATGCTGTTATGCGGTGCATAGTGGTACACACCTATAACCCCAGCACTCGGGAGGCTGAAGCAGGAGGATTGCTGTAAGTGTGAGTCCAGCCTGGGCTACATAAGCAAGCTCAAGTCTAGCTTGCTCTTCAGAGTGAGACCCTGTCTCAAAAAGCCAAAACATAAGAAAACAAAATGTATGCTGTCATTAGAAATCACAATAGAAAGCAATATTTAATGCCTGGTTCAAATATTCAATATCAATTAGGAAGTTAAAAATCTCTGGGTGTATGTAGGTTTTTATATTTTCGAATATATATGTAGTATTGCTTCAAGTATATATGGTCATTGTCCATATTGCACTAGATTTCAGGAGCTTTTCACTGTTAATAATTTTTATCCTATTTGGGGGTTTAGAAATATTATACATTAGCACTTTTACTTATACTCTTACATTATAAATTTTATTCTAATTTATACTTTACTGTAACCTAATGTTATGATCATATTAAACACATTATCTTAAACCTAGTAAATTATTTGAAAATAGTATATAACTTTAGTAGGATTAGTAGTATGCACATGCTATGTGGATATTACATTTAATGCACAAAATTATTAAATATTGTATAAAATTACATGTGGGGCATGACTATAAGTTATATATAAAATATAACTGACATTTGTGCTTAGATTTGAATCCCATCAGTATGTCATTACTTCATGTATTTTTTTAACAAAAAAAATCTAAATTCCCTGGGCCTGATGGTATGTGCCTGTAATCCCAGCATTCAGGAGGCTGAGGTAGGAGGATCGTTTCGAGTTCAAGACCAGCCGGGGCTACAAAGTGAGCTCAAGCTTGCCCTGAAGTAATAGCAAGACCTGTCTCAAAAAGACAAAACAAAATTCTAAATTCAGAAACACTCTGGCTCTAAGAATTTTGGATATTATGATTACCATATCAAGTCACATAATGTATGCCTCAGGTCAAAACTGTATCAAGAGGAATACTAGTTGAGATCTCTTCTTTCACTGATGGACAATTCCTCCCATTTGTGCCCATTTTAGTTGTTTTCTGGTTCCTCCAGCTCCAGGGATGTGTGTGCACATGTACACACAAATTTATAATTACTATTATGCAAAGCTAGAGTAAATCATTAAACTATAGTCAAAGGTAGTATCACTTAATTAGATTTCTTTTGATGTATAAATTATATTTTGTTAAGTGGAAAACTGGTAAGAATCTATATTACATTTTTGCAAATCTCAGAATTCTGTAGTATATGTTTTCAAAATCAATATATACCCAAAATGGAATATGACACATTGTAAAACCACAGGTCAACTGTATTGACCAAGGAACAGTGGTACATGCCACTTAAATTACAATGTCTGCAAAAGCTATGCTTTATCACAATATATAACTCTTTGATATCTAAAGAAATAAACCACTAAAAGTTTAGAAAAACATTGACAGCAGCTCCTGATCTTTACTCTCAACCTTGGCTCTAATAATCACATAGAATTTTGATGTTTTCTATATATAGGATTCTGGAATTGAAATTATACAATTATTCATGTTTTTAAGCTATGAATGAAATCATATGATTTCAGTTTTCTACAAGTTGTGAGGGGTTTAAATCTGACATTATTATTGTTAGACTGTAGGTGTAGCTTTGCTTATTTGTAAATTTAATATTAAAAATTTTAAACCCTTAGATTAAAGAAGATAATCACAGAATGCACATTCTTACTTAATTTTCACAATATACCATGTTTAAAATTTATATATTGTTAAATTTCTGTAGTTGTTAACTGCTAGTACTTATTTCAAAGGCCAATAACATTTATTGGCATGTGGGTCATAAACAGTACTGTGGCTCACTCCCAGAGAACTGGACACTGGCTCAAAGAATCCAAAAACTCTAACACACACACACATGAAAAGAAAAGGCATCACAATGCTTTCAAACACCTGCCAATTTCCCCAAAATCCTATCAGGAAGCACTGAACAGAAAAAAATACGAAAGCAAAAACATGAGCCAGACACAGTGGCACACACCTGTAATCCCAGCATTTGGGAGGCTGAGGCAGGAGGATCATTGACAGTTCAAGGCCAGCCTGGGCTACAAAGTGAGCTCAAGGCCAAGCTGAACTGCAGAGCGAGACCTTGTCTCAAAAAGACAAAAAATAAATAAATAAATAAAAAAGAAAAAGAAAAATGTCATAAGCTACACAGCAGAAGGATCTGAAAGGGTATCAGTGGAGTTAAAGTAGTTTAGAAAGATGCTTCATGGATTTAAAGAAGATATAACTGATCAGTAAATGAGTCTAATGGAACAAATCATTGGCTAGCCTAGACAAGACAGTACTAAAACTCCAGTGAGCTAAAGAAAGAGATGCAAGATAAGACTGCACATTACAGAAAAGAATATGAATCCTTAAAAGAGTTTGAAATATAAATCTGGGAGGGCAAAACTATGACATTATGGACAGCAGAAGAGACCAATGGGAAGACAGTGTCAGATCTAGAGAACAGGGCTGTAGTAAAAGAACAATTAACGAGAGGTATCTGAAAAATAAGAGGACATAAAGTGAATCCAGAAGCTGCTAGATGAGTAAACACTAGTATAAAAGTAATTAAAATTAATGAAAAATTAGAACACAGCACAAAGGCATGCAAACCCTATATGCACAGAAACAATAGTGGAAAACTTTCCAGACATTAAAAAAAGAATGTAACCTACAGTAAGTGAGGCATGTAGAACCATACATAGTCATGATCAGAAAACAAAAACAATACTCCATGCCACATCGTAATTAAAATACCATGAATCTAACCCAAGATTATCTTAACAGTATCTTAAAGGTTGTTATAAAGCAATAAATCACCTATAAAGAAAACCCATGGGAATTACAACAAACTTCTCTAAACAAGCATAAAAGCAAAGAGAGCTTGGAATGAAGTGCTGTAGGCTATAAAAGAAAGAAACTTCCAATCCAAAATAATATATTCTGCAAATTATCTCCCAAAACTAATGGAGGAATAAGGTATTTCTCTGATAAAAAGAACTTAAAGTCATGACCACCAACCAACACTGCAAAAATTTATCAGGGATAGCCTAGAAAGAGACAATAGCACTAATAATATAAAATCTTCACTATAATGATGTAGCAGGCAAAGACAGCAATTTAAGTAAATTTTAAAGAAATCACAGCAAGAGGAAAATAGTAGACTGACAGGAAAATCTCAGTATCTATCAATTATTAGCATCAATGTAAACGGATTCATTGCCAATCAAAAGACACAGATTAGCAAAATGGAATAAAAAACAAAATGTAATTGTATACTGCATATAAGAAGCATATTTGACACAAAAATAAATTCACAGAGAAAAAATGAAAAGATGGAAAACAATATTCCACTGACAGGCACCCCCCAAAAAAGCATGAGTAGCTATCCTATTTTCAGATAAAGCTGACATCAAGCCAATGATGATCAGAAGAGGCAATGAAGAACGTTACATATTGCTTAACAAAACCATTCACCAAGAAGCAATAATGGTTATGAGACAAATCCACCAATCCACAGTACACCTCACCTAAGAAAACAAACACTTATTGACAAAATGACCAGCTAAATATTGATACAATATCAGTAGTGAATCTTGACACTTCACTATCACAAATAGATCAACTAAACAAAAAAGTCGATAAAGAAATATCAAAATTCAACAAACCATTGAACAAATGGACTATATACATACTATGTACACATTACTTTTCTTGTGTGTGTGTGTGTGTGTGTGTGTGTGTGTGTGTGTGACAGAGACAGGGACAGAGAGGGAGCACATATCTCACCAACACCAGAATACATATTCTTTCTGACAGCACATGCAATTTCTTCAAAAAAGGCCATATACTAGCTAATAAAACATGCATAAGTGAATAAAAAAAACCCTGAAGTTTTATCATGCATATTCACATCACAGCGCACAGAAACTAGGATCAATATCAAATGAAATTACCAAAACTATACAAATATATGAAAGTTAAACTACACACTCTTGAATAATCAATGGGTCACAGATGGATATTAAGGAAGTAGTAAGACAATCCTTAGATTTAAACTTTAAAGCCAGCACAGCATACTAAAACATATGGAACACAATGAAAGCAGTCCTATAAGAGCAGTTTGTAAGTGTGAATGTCCACATCAGAAAAACAAAAGGTCCAGATGAATAACCTAAAGATGCTTCCCAAGGCCCTTAAAAAGGAACAATCTAAATCCAGAGCTTTTATAAGGAAGAAAATTATTAAAATCAAACCATAAATCAATGAAATAGAGAATAAAAAACATAAAAATTCAGTGAGTTGAAGAACTTGTTGTTTGAAAAAATAGAGAAAGCCTTAACCATTCTTACCCCAAAAGAAAAGACACAAATCAGTAATATTAGAAGTGAAAGAGGTGAAATCATAACAGACACCATCACGATCCCAAAAATTACTAGCAACTAAAACTCAAACATATATGTCAAAAAATCAAGGAACTCAGAAGAAAGGGAAATATTCCTATATATATGTGAATTAGCAGAACCAAACCAAGAAAACTCAAATATCTTGAAGAAACCAACAACAGACAATTAAATTGAAGAACTAACGAAAACACTACCAACTTAAGAAAAATTCAGGGCCTGATGAATTCGCTGGTGAATTTTACAAGAATTTCAGGGAAGAGCTAATACCAGAACTCCTCAAAGTTTTAATTAATTTGAGAGGGAAGGCATAGTGCCAAAATCATTCTTGGAAACTAATGTCATCTTCATCCTCAAATCAGACAAGGAGCCAACTGTAAAAGAAAACTATTGGCCAATCTCTCTAAAGAGCATAGATGCAAAAATTCTGAACTAGATACTGGAAAACAGTGCAACAAATCATGAAAGAGATCATGCTTCTTGTCCCAGTAGATGTCATCTCAGGGGTACAAGCCTGTTTCAACATACACAGATCAATAAATGTATTTTATCACATTAATAGAAACAATGAAAGAAATTACACAAACCTCTCAATAGATTCAGAAATAGCCTTTGAGAAAATTGAACATTCATTAATGATAAAGTCCTGAAAAAATTGTTATTGTTCAATCTGATAAAGCCTGACTGATCTATTGCAGACAGTATTTTACTTTTATTTTTAAAATTATTTTTATTTTACAAATTAAAAAAACTGAAAAAAACAATGGAGACAGAATAAAAACGACGCAAAAACAACAGAAATGTTAATTACCTCAAGATAAAATGATAGAAATTTACAATGCTTGCTAAATTACATAATGTTATCTTCAACAAAGTTGCTCAGCTCATTAGAAATAAGAATGTATAACTGATCAAATAATCAAAGACAGTAACAAGTAAAAAAAGTAATTTTAAAAAGATTAGAAATGATACAGAGCTTCACCACAAAAAATGAAAAAAAGTATGCAGTATAAGAATCACTGTTGAACTCCAACAGCATTTTAAATGAAGAAAAACTGAAAGCTTTTCCTCTACAACTAGAAAAAAAGATGACGGTGGCCACCATTGCCATTCATTTTCAACATAGTCCTTTAACTGTTAGCCAGAGAAATTAGGCAAGAGATAGGAATAAAAGAATATCTATACAGCAAAGGAAAAAGTCAAAGTATTATTAATTGCAGATGACTTACAAAACTAAAAAAAAATAATTCATACATGTCACAGCCATGCAAAACAAACACACAAACATCAATACAAGTTTCATACAATAATAAACTAACTGAAATAGAAATTAGGAAAACCATAGCATTCACAATAGTTTCAAAAGAAATACATCACTTTGAAAAAGAAAGTCAAGAAAGATGTCAGAGAATATATCACCTGTCCCTGGGAAGGCAGAATCAACATAATTGAAATGGCTGTATTTCTGAAACTAGTATACAGATTTCATGCAATTTCAATCAAAATATCAACAACATTTCTTATAGATCTGAAGAAAGTAATTCTAAAATTTATGTGGAACCAGAAGAGACCAGAATAACCAAAACAAAGCTGGTAGCATCACAATTCCAGACTTGAAGTCATACGATAAAGCTATGGTGATTAAAACATAAAGGTACTGACACTAAGACAGACAGATGGATCAGTGGAAGAGAATAAGGTAGTGGGAACAACTCAATCTGCAGACTGCT
Source organism: Dinomys branickii (assembly GCA_004027595.1). Classification (NCBI taxonomy): domain Eukaryota; kingdom Metazoa; phylum Chordata; class Mammalia; order Rodentia; family Dinomyidae; genus Dinomys; species Dinomys branickii. The sequence continues at coordinate 53,894 of PVLD010005046.1, read as the reverse complement.
GTTTAATGTTGAACACAGAATCCAAAACATACACTGGAGGAAAGATAAGTTCTTTAATAAATAGTGCTGGGAAATTTGACATCCACATACCAATCAGTCTAGACCCATATATCTTGCCATGTGTTAAAATAAAATAAAAATGGATCAAATACATAAATGTTGAGACACACTTAACCTGCTGGATTATAAAAGAGGTAAAATTCTAGAAGGCATAGGCAAAGCCTTTGAACAGAACCATAATGGCACAAGAAATAATACCAAGAACCAACAAATGAGATCATATCAAATTAAAAACCTTCTGCACTGAAACAGAAACAATCAAAAGAGTGGATACAGCCTACAAAATGGGAAAAATTGTCTTTTATTACTCAGAAAGAAAGTGAAAATCTAGAATAATAAAAAACTCAAAAAACTAATCTTCCCCCCAAAAGGCCTACTCAAAAAGTGGACAATGAAAGGAATTGACACTTCTCAGAAGCACAAGTGACCAACTAATACATGAAAAAATATTCAACTTCACTCACCATTAAAAATGCAAATAAAATAAATAAATAAATAAAAATGCAAATTAAAACTATTTTGAGATACAATTTTACCCCAGAAGGAATAGTTATCCTCAAAAAGTCTAATAATAACAAATGTTGGAAAAAATGTGGGGCAAAAGGAACTCTTCTACATTATTGATGGGTGTATAAACTAGGACAGCCATGATGGAAATCTATGTGCAGATTCCTCATAAACCTGAGGGTAGAAGTTCTATTTGACCCACAAGTCCCTCTTCTACTTGGGGTCCAGTCCACCTTGCCAAAAGACTTAAAAATATCGTTAGAGGCATACATACGCAATCCTGCTTGTAGCAGTACAATTTGTAATAGCCGGATTTTGGAAACAGCATATATGTCCATTATCAGATGAATGAATAGGAAAATGAAAAATTTGTACATAAGGAAGTATTACTCTTCCATAAAAAAGATAAACTTGATAATTGTATAGACAAATGGATCAACTTAAAAATACAATTTTAAGTGAAGTAAGTCAGACACACAAACTTACATATCACGTAGTTTTTCTTATATAAGAAACTCAACGTTTATACATAAAAATGAGAAGCAAAAATGGAATATAGGTAACTGGGATGTGGGGAGAGTTTCAGATCATTCCTGAAGTTACATATTCCATTGTTTCAAAAATATTTGAATATATGTGTCAACTTTTCCATTTATATAACATATTTCTATTAGTTCACTGAAAAGTTTTGTGCTAATATTTGAATTTTTTCTTTAGTACATGACTTTGAGTAATTACTTCTGAGATTATGATACACAGTACATGAACTATTTTTATTTTCTCATTAATTTTTTGAAATTTTATTCTATTTTTCACAAAAGAAAAAGTAATATAAAATGAACGTAAAACAAAGTTCTTTTCTTTAAATAATGTATACTGTATCACTACACAGAGGTTTCCTACACTCCATTTTCAAAACAATGGATATTGTAAATGATGCAGTCCTGCCAAACTTTGCTTACTTGGTATAACATCCTATCGAGCCTTCTGAGAGAGCTGCTCTAGTTGCATCCCATGGGAGTTTAACTTCTCATCAAACTTCCTTCTAGGCATTTCCTACCATTGTGCTAAAATTGATCAATGTATTTTGTTCTAAATATCGATGAAGTTATAACAATCTAGTATACTTCAGTTAAATATAACAAGTGCCGTTACTTAAATTACCTTTTTAAAGGAAGAAAGTTGAGAAAGGACAGTACATATTGAACAGAAAGAAGCAGATGTTTGTGTCAAGATGTCCTTTCAAATCCTTATGTGGTCATAGGGCTTTCTCAGATGTGGCTTAACCTAGGGTGTGTGATGCTGGGATTAAAGGTGTGTGATTAGTAAGTCAGTCCACTGATTGGTTTGGCATAGTTCTGGCTAGTAACAAGGGTGTGAGTGCTACACCTGCCCGAGGGCAGGCAGCCTGCACGCAGTATATGGGACAGAAGAATCTTGTCTCTTCCTTGTGGCCGTTGCTGTTTTCCACTGCAGTGAACTGCCCTGTGCCACCCTGCGTTGGAGCCAGTCCACTAGGAACCGAAATTGCTAGGAACTGTGAGCTAAATAAACCTTCCCTCCTTTAACTCTGGGTGCTCAGTATTTTGTCTCAGCAACTACAAAAGAAGCTAAGACAGTAGGTAAATGAGTGATTTTTTTATACATGCCTGGAGAAACTAAGATTGCTTTTAAATATTTATTATCAGAAATTTGATTATAGACAGGAACACATAATTATTCTTAGTCATTAATTAAGGAGAAATCTTTTCTGCCTACATCACAAGATTATAGGAGGTGGAACAAATTATTTTGGAAAGAATGACAGTTCTTGCTTTTTAAGTCTTTGTTTTAAATAGGTTAATTCCCTTTTATTTGTATCTGTAATGTACAAAAATAAAATATCAAATTAGTTGTCTATTCCTATAAACACAAACACAGATTTTCAAGTTCATTTGCAAATTGCACAAAGAGTAAAAATCATAAATGTTATAATTCTACAAGTCAAAGCACATATGTCTAAATCTACTCTCCCTATACTCTTCCAACTGGTTTTGCGCAAGGTTTGACATTATTTATATGATTCATGCTTCAAATTAGTATTATTTATTTTTAAAATATGATATAAAATCTTTAAATTATTTTATAATATATGCTATCTTTTAAATTATTTTCCCATTTATTTTATTCATTACCTCTCTAATAGAATGTAGAGTAAAATCAGTTATTCAGTAATGCAAAGCAAAGTGGTATAGTCCCTTGGAAAGACAGTTTGGCGGGTTCTCATAGAATGAAATGTTCTACAAATGAAATGTTCTGGCAGTGCTGCTCTTTGATACCTGTCCAGTTGCATCTAAAATGATCTCTGCACAAAACCCTGCCTATGGATATATGTAGCAGATTATTTTGTAATTATCAAAAACTGTTGGGCAACTTTTTTTTTTTTTTTTTTTTTTTTTTTTTTTGCGGTACTGGGGATCGAACTCAGGACCCTGCGCTTGCCAGGCAAGCGCTTATTCCACTGAGCTATATCCCCAGCCCCCAATTATCAAAAACTGAAAGCAATTAAATTGTGTTGGACTGCATAATGGATTATCCAGGGCTAACAGGAAATGAATTATTTAAGTCATGAAGAGCCAGGGAAAACATTCCATGTGGCTTCACACTCTAGGTATTTAATTATTTGCCATTCTGGAAAAAGCAAGAGTATGGAGAGATGAAAAGGATTTTTGATTGCTAGTGAAGAAGAGGGAATGAATAGGTAGATTACAGAGGATTTTGTAGCACCAAAACCGTTCTGTATGACATGGTGCAGTGGATACCGGCCTTTATACAGTCATCGATATGTACAGAATACATGCCATGTGAGAACTACTGGCCTCAGGTGGTACGGTACACAGTGAAAGTTCAAACTGTAGCAAATGTAGTTAGGTGATGTGGTGCACACCTGTAATCCCAGTACTTGAGAGGCTGAGGCAGGAGGATTGTTGAGAGGTCGAGGCCAGCCTGAACTTCTCAGTGAGACTCTGTGTCAAAAAGATGAAAACAAAAAAATTCACCTGTGTGGTGTTGAACGCTGATCGTGGGGGTGGCTGTGCAAATGTAAGGAACGAGGGTGTCCGACTTCCCTGTGATTCTGTTCCGTTATGCTAAAAATCCAAAACTGCTGTAAAATAATTGATTTTTTTTTAAAGTCAATCCATTTGGAGCTACATTTACTAAACAACAACTACATTTTGGCCTCTAATTGCTGCTTCACCTCTATAATTACAGCCTATCAAACTTTTAAATTTAAAATTTCATTTCTCACATTCTGTGATGCAATACATGCATCACAGAATGCCATTTTTTGGTACTAACTAGCCATTTCAGGACCTCTAATGTCATTTTTAAATAATTGTATATTGAAAGGGTTCTCCATCTGGATAGTTATGCAAACAAAATTTGCATCCATTTTTACATGACTTCACCCAAACAGGTCCTGTGAAGTTCCATCTTTCTCACCTATCAGGGTACTACTCAAACAGTCTTGTATTCCCTTCCTTCCTTTACCTTTTCCCCCTCCCTAGCTTCCTTCCCAACTGAGCATTTTCTTCCTGTTTCTTATTTTGTATACAGTCTGCACCTTATTTCCACTTTTGGTTTCTCACACTAGAGAAACAATGCTGTACTTATACATGTGTTTGATTTATTTCATTTGAGAGTACAGTGTCAAGGTCCAACTATTTAGCTACAAATGTCTCAGGCATTTCCTTCTTTATGGCTGAGTAGTAGTACTCCGTTATATAAAACCCCACATCTTTATTCATGCACTGGTTGATGGCCATCTTGTTTCTTTCAATTTTTCCTTATGAGACATGCTTTTGCTATGCTTGGTTATTACCATTAGGATCCTATATTGCCCACAACAATCCAGACGGCTCTGACAAATTCCAGGCAAAGTATTACCCATATTTCCTCTCGTTTAATCACTATTCCATTAGAGAATGAATAAAATCTATTCATTATGGGTACTGCACTCCACTGCAAATTCCCATTGAATTCTTGATCAGTGAATGTCCTTAAGTCTTCTGCTCAGCGGCTTTTAATAAATAATCTTATCCTTACACCATGTATATGAAGACTTATTAAAAATAACCTTCAGGAATACATATTTATCACTATTAACCTTCATTTAGTTCAACATTAATCCATATATAGTTCCTTAGCATTGGCTAAGTTAATAATTTGGTAATGATATGTTTTATCAGTGCTTCATTAAATGCATAACCATTTATTCAGAAAGGCAGCTAGCTGGAAAGAATTTAAAAGAAGGAGGATGGGATTGAATATTGAATTACTAAAATGACTGACCTGATGCTTCTGACGCATCTGTCACTTCATATAGCTCTTGAGGGAAGTCCAAAAAAGATGATTTTAAGCATTTCTACTCCTCCACATAACTTTCTGAACCTAGAAAATATTCATAATGGTAATCTATGAAAACTTCCACTTAACCAGAATATTTTAGGGATGTATGTACCTTTTGATATAGCAACATGAGATGTCTGGGTTGAATGAAGTCCAGATTTTTTGAAGCATTCATCCAAGGGCACAGAGTTGCTTATCAGAAGATATATCCTGCCATTTAATCTCATATAAATAAAACACTGTATCACTAACTCGGGGATTTTCTTTTTTTATGAATATTTAAAAAAATTAATTTCCCTTATATAATCTAACAACAATTTTAGTGTTCACAGTTACCCTTCTTTCCTCCATCATAAATATTTGCCACTTTAAACATTTTACTCTTCAGAGACTAGGTCCACATCATTCTGAATGCCTTTTCCTGAATGTTCTTCAGTTGTTGATTACCCAACTACATAATAAGAAGTACTGACTTGAATAGTATATTTAAAAGAAGAACGTTAGGTGCTCAATGTACAACTTTTGAAAACTATGAGCAAGCTATTACAGATCATAGGTAGCTTAGTTTCTCACTGATAAAATGTGTACTTCTGTGCTATTTTCTGTTGCAAAGCACTCATAGTAGTGCTGCCATTCAAAAGTTCATGCATTTATTCAAAGACTGTACAACCAAAATGCAAATGAAGGTTTGAGTAAAATATGTTATTAGGGATTAGGCCTAAATCATTCCTCAAAATGTCAGGTGTTCACAGGCATGGCTTTTGGAAGGCAATTGAAGGACAGCACCATAATCATCACTGTATTACTCCATCAGTGTTTATAGCTGAACATGTTACTAGAGGTTGGGCCCTGGCTGCAAATGCTAGGTCGCTGAGATTGTGACCTGGGTGAGTATACTCTTGTTCCCTGCTTTTTCCACTACCTGCATCCTGGCTGCAATAGTTGATCCATTTTCCTCTGCCAGGCCTTTCTGTCATGCACTTTCTCCTTAAAGGCCCAAACCATGGACTTATCCCACTGAAAATATGAGCATATTAAACTTGTCTATGTTATGTATGGCAGGCATTTTATCTCAGCCATGGAAAGCTGGCCAACACACACACACACACACACACACACACACACACACACACATGCACTAAAACAACAGCAATAAAAGTCCAAGACAAAGTGGCTTTGCTGAGAACTAGATAACAAATCTATGTCTGGTTTTGTGCATGGAAATTTGGCATTATTTACTATCTTTAGTTTTATGTTTGTAGATCACATCTATAGAATCTAATGAGAGGTTTTTTAATGAAAGCTACACAAATATTGCAACAGTGATTAACTATCTACAAAAATTTCCAATTCTTTAACAATCTGTTAGAGCTTTACTATAGTTTATCATAGAGACAAATCTTATATTTTAATTTATTGCTAGTGATAAGAAGAAACATCTAAGGTCAGTGATATGTAAATATACTAAGGCTACAAAACCAGAGAAATTGTACACTATTTGCATAAGCATAGAATCTATATGTGGTTACATTGATTCAAACCCCATGAATGTTTAGAACTAATTGGCACGATTTATTTCCCTATCCCTTTATTCTTCAGGCCAAAGATAACTGTGTGTTCTATCCTTAGGATTCACTCTCAGGTATACTTCAGTATGCCTCATTCATTCCCTATGACCCAAAAAACAAGTAAAAACCTTAATCTGGCATAATCCATTTTTTATTTTTTAACTAGAAGTTGTTTCTCTCTAATATTACCTTGATGTGGACTCAGAAATAGATTTGTTTCAATGTACAATAAAGATTAAAACCTAAAAAAAAGCAAAAGAAGCAAATGGAAATAAAAAATTCCTAACCTCCCATTTTATTTTTTTAATATTATTTTTTTATTTTAAAAGTAAAAGCACAAAAACATATTAACAAACAGATACAAAGTAGCATAAGAAATAGTACAATCAAAGCTGATTTACAGACAATGTGACATTGACTCAACAATGGTTGTTGCTTTACCTATTGATATCTTCGAAGTGTATATTCATGAACACAGGTACAGACATGTGAAATTGGTCAAACAATTAATCACCTCAACAACAGAAAAAAAAAAAAGAAAGAAACCAGAAAGCATTAACAAAGAGGCACAAAGTAGTACAATAAATTTGAATTATAGACAAAGCATCAGAAAACCAACAGTAGTTGCTGCTTTGCAAATTGATATCTTCAAAGTGTGTGCTCAGGATAATACATACAGACATACAAAAACCACATGATCATCTCAATAGATGCAGAAAAGGCTTTCGATAAAGTCCAACATGCATTCATGTTAAAAACCTTAGAAAAAATAGGAATAGATGGCCTCTACCTCAATCTGATCAAAGCCATTTATGACAAACCAACAGCCAATATCATACTAAATGGACACAAACTGAAAACTTTCACTTTAAAGTCAGGAATAAGACAAGGATGTCCATTGTCACCACTCCTATTCAACATAGTTCTGGAAGCACTAGCCAGAGCAATCAGACAAGAGAGAGAAATAAAAGGAATAAGGATAGGAAAAGAAGAAGTCAAACTATCACTATTTGCAGATGACATGATACTATACATGGAGGACCCCAAAAACTCCACAAGAAAACTCCTGGAATTAATCGACAAATTCAGCAGCGTAGCTAGATACAAAGTCAACACCCAAAAATCAATAGCATTCCTATACACGAACAACAAACAGATCGAGAGAGAAATTGAGGAAATTATACCTTTTACAATAGCAACCAAGAAATTGAAATACTTAGGAATCAATCTAACAAAGAATGTGAAAGATTTATTCAGTGAGAACTACAGTACTCTGGAAAAGGAGATCAAAGAAGATTTCAATAAATGGAAAAACATACCCTGCTTGTGGTTAGGAAGAACTAACATCATGAAAATGGCCATACTACCAAAACTGTTGTACAGATTCAATGCAATTCATATTAAACTACCGTTAGCATATCTCACAGATCTAGAGAAAATATGCCTTAAATTCATCTGGAGCCAGAAGAGACCCAGAATAGCAAAAGCAATCCTGGGCAACAAGGACAAGTCAGGCGGAATCACAATCCCTGACCTAAAATTACACTACAAAGCTACTGTAATAAAATCAACCTGGTACTGGCTCAAAAACAGACCTGAGGATCAATGGAACAGACTGGAAGATGCAACCATAATGAAAAACCCACTCAGCTACCTAATATTTGACAAAGGGGTCAACTAACCTCCAATTTTAATAGGATTACAAATTATCTCATGCTTTTGGATGGTAAACTGAGCATCTTAAACTTTAGATTCCTTCTGCTCCAGGAATTGCATTCTTACAGGAGATGCCTGATTTATTTCTCAGTGAAACAGCATAAAAAGTAAAAGTTATAAAACCAAAACAAAAGAGCCACAGACAAATCTCTGGTCGGAGTGTGGGGGGTTCTTAGCAACCGAAAAAATGTCACTTCTTTAAGAAAATTTACTAAACCTCAGTAAAAACAACAAAAGTCTGTGGCACTTGAGCTGAAATCTCTGCTCACTCACCGCTGATACATGGATCAAAATGATGGACTCTTTAACCTGAAATGCTGAGACTAAGAACACTAAACTTGCTCCCCTCTGTTTCAGTCAAGGCATACAGAGGCTCACTTGGAAGGGCGCATGGCAAGTATTTCTCATTAACTTAAACTCTAGGTCACAGAAAACATATTGATGATGACGGCAGCTTGGAGTTCAGGGCTCATTTTCCCCAGCTGTTCCATGCTTAGGGGATTCAGGCTCTGCTCCAGTCGAGAGAATGGGAGAAACTGTAGGTGCAATGACTGTCAGTCTAGTTTTCTTGTAGGGTGAATGTTTCAAGTAGGCAGAAGGAAGGTGAGAAAAGCAACTGCTGCTAAATCTGATCAAGTGTTCTGAGCATTGGTTAAGAGATATCAAAAGAGCAATTTCATAAGAACAGAGAGCTCTGGAACTCTGCCTAAAGGAATTCACTTATGTGAATAATGTTAAGGATCATTTACAATTCAGTAATAAAATGACAAGTTTTCCAATGATAAATTTCAATAGAAATTTTTCTGAATAAAATGTATCAATGGTGAAACATAATTTGAAAAATGTTTACTATCATTGGATGTCAGGACAATATAAACCACAATCTACAACAAAATGCTACTTTGCTACCATTATCCTGAGTATATGAAAAAAATGATGACATATACTGATGAGGATATAAAAAATGCAGGTATTAAATACTTCCTGTGAGAACGTAAAACAGTATAACTGAGTTAAAATAGTCTGCCATTTTTTCTAAAGTTTAAACAATGGGGGAACATACCACTAATACTTTAAGAGATATGAAAATAAGATTTTCACATAAAGATGGGGACATGAAGTGGTCACAGTGGTATTGTTCACAGCAGCAGCAAAGGAGATAAAATCCCAATAGATACTAACTTAACAATGGAAAAACAAAATGCTGTATGTGTTTGCAGTGGACTATTATTTAGCAATCAAAAGAAAGTAACCCTCAACCATGCTATGGCATGAATCAGTATTGAGTATGAGATGGAAGAAAGGAAAGGGAGGGGGAAAAGAAACTGTAAAAAAATTAGATATATATGTGTATCAACTTCCCATGAGGAATGCAATCATTATGTATTGCAAACACGTACCAGAAAGAAAGAAAGAAAGGAAGAGAGAAAAGAAAAGAATGAATCTAGAAAACACTAGACTAAATTAAAAACCATCATGGAATACCACATCATGCATGATTCATTTATCTGTACTATCTGATATAAAAATATGTACATGTATAAAACAGATTACACTGTTTTAAAATATGTTAACATTCTACTGAAACTAGCTTGGAAAAAAATGAAATGGGGCTCAATGAACAAAAGAGAATTTTATGATGACACAAATATTCTAAAGTAGATTGTAGTGGCATTGAACAATTGTATGAATTTCTGAAACACTCTTAATTGCACACTTTAAAAGAGTTAATTTTATGGTATCTGACTCATTCCAATAAAACTGCTATAATATTTAAAAAATAAAAAGATGTTCACATACTATTCCTCTAGCTACTGTAAATAGATACGTGTGTTGATTACTGTGGTATAAAACTCCCATATTAACAACTGTCATGCATCTCTATTGAAACATAGTACATCTAGATGAATTGATGGATAGATTATATGTCTTGCTAGGGGTATTTTTTAATTAAATACATTTCAAGTGATTATAGTAAAATCATAGTTCTTTGAAATATTGAATATCCCAAATATTAATGTTTGAAATGGGTAAAACCTACAAAAATATAACTCAAACATTAACAATGATATACCTCAAGCTGTAACATAAAGAAATATCCACAAATGCATGGAATTACTAGGAAAGTAGCCAATTCATGTTTTTTTGGGTGAAATAGTCAAATTCTGAAAGCTAATGTATTGTTGTAATTAGCCTTACTAATGTGAGTGGATGGAATTTGTGTGGAAGAGTTGGAGGGTCTAGCTACTAATGTTTAATAAACTTCTACTATGTGGCAGATACTCTCCTAGGTACTTGTACTAAGTAATTAATTGCATTCTTGCAACAATTCTGCAAAACGATATCCATCTCATCAATTATTGGATTAGATGATAAATTTCATATCCTGAGAAAAATGTCTCGCAAAGCAAAAAAAAATAAACACTAACTGAACTTTTACTACATGCCAGTGGTTGAAGTATTTTACCTGAATTATTTTAAATATTCAGAATATCTCAAGAGGGTTTGTGTTCATGGCTTTGCATTTATATTAGAGAAGTGAAAACTGAGGTACAGAGAGTTTAAGCTTCTTGTCATTGGTTGCACAGTGATTGCAAGTTTTCACTGAGAATGTAAGAAGTGATTGCCCATCTAGGAAGAATTAGGAACTAGAGTTAGAAATAAAATAATCTATTAGATGAAGAGAAAAAACTTTCCTAATGCATACATACATAAAAATTACTATGAATGCTAATTCTACTCATAAATACTGCACACCACTTATGACAAGTGATTCATTGATTAAGATCATAATAGTAGCTGGAGGATGGGGAGGCAAGGGAAGAATCACAGAACCTATGCACTGTGTGGTGAGGGAAGGGGGAATACACACATCAAGGATAAAGAATTTGTCAACCATTTCCTTAAAATTTCCCTGCACCTATTAAAGAGCCTTGCACAAATTTTCTTATTAAAAGTTTCCTTAGCACGTGTGTATTACTTTGAGTGTTTCAAAGTTTGCCAATGTTACTCTCCCTGTTAACTTTTTCCTCTGAAAAACCACAAATTACTCCATTGTTCAAAATGACAATTTGGAGGTTGCATAATGTACCTTTGTACCTTCGGGGCATTTTAGAGGAAAAAAATCAACTTACTTAAAACTCAGTTTCCAATATATGTGTAAATTTCACACTTTTAACTGACATAACCTAAGATTTTAAGCAAAAACTGCTATTCGTCTTAGGTATCATAGTTATTTCAGATCAACTTTTAAATCCCTTTTAGGTCTATTTAAAAATACCTACAAGATTTTCAAAGATTGCATTACTACCAAATAGGAAAATAATACATTTAAGGATGGTAGCTTTTGTTTGTCTATTTGTTTTTGGGTTTAAGAATGTCCTCTCTGATAAAGAATGTATGAAATCAATTCATGCAATTATTTTAAGTGGGATTTTTCAAGACCAGTACACATAGATACTTCTTTCCTTAAGAAATATATCTCAAGCTCATAAGTTACTTCAAATGGCTTGGAGAGCCTTAAAGTTGAATAGTATCCAAAACAAAGCTTAACTGGAGAGGCTATAATTTTTGAAAGTAGGGTTATGATCCTTTCGTTAGATAATGAGCATATATGTTCATTAAGTCTCAGAGATGGCTGTATTATTGTGACTACACTAAAAGATGTCAGATGAAATTTTGAAGAAGATATTTTAAATATATACACAAGACATTAACAATACCCTAGTGAAAGACTTGAAAAGGAACAAGAACTTTAATTTCAGACTGCAGATGAATGAATGTTTCTATGAATCGCCATCAAACTTCGACTTTGGCACTTAGTTTTCCAATTTTTGGTCTTTTCCCCGTTGCTTTATTTTTAGGATTCAGGTAATGCCAATGTCCTGTTTGGTGTGTATACAGAGTAATACCAGATACGATACTTACAGAAGGGCAATGATAAGTTCATGGATAGGTGAATTTTTCCATTCATTTTAAAGTCATTCTAAAGCACAGATTTCATTATATATAATTTATTTTTTAATTTTTTTCCTTTTATTGTACTAAATGAGTATATGTATTCATTTGTATGTTACATATGTATTTATTTTTGTACTTCCTGTGAACTTGAAACTTTGTATTTTAGATCAACATTTCCCATCATTCCCTGTTCCTACCCTCTCGTAACCACATTTCTAAATGATAGTTCTGCGAATTCAACATTTTAGGTTCCACAATAAGTGAAATCATACAATTTTTTTCTTTCTGTGCCCAGTTTACCTCACAAAGTATAATATCCTTCATATTATCAGGATTAACCAGATTTTCTGAAATAACAAGAGTTTGAATATTAATCTTTTCTCTCTACATGGCGTAGTCTCTTCAGCCACTTATCCTCCGATGGTGGAAGTTTCCATATCTTAGTTATTGTTGATAATGCTGCAAACTACATAGGAGAGCAGATAATTATTCCACATGCTGCGTGTATTTCCATTCACTATATACTTGGAAGTGTAATAGCTGGATTACATGAGAGTTCTACTTTTAAATTTTTAAGCAACTTCCAGTTTATTTTCCATAAAGGCTGACTTTTTCTTCACTATAGCCATTTTAAAAGATGTGAAATGACCAGTTACATGGTTTATAGTTTTATTTCCCTGATGATTAGTGATGTTGAATTTATTTGTTTTATATATTTTACATATTTTTTCACAAGTATATGTTCTGGCTGCTTGCCCATGTTTTCATTCGGTTATTTGCTTTGTTGCTGTAGAATTGTTTGAGTTATTTATGTGTTTTGGATACCATCCTCTTCTTAAGTACATGATGTGCAAATGTTTTCTCCTATTATGTAGGTGTCTTTCATAATATAGACTGTTATTGTACCATGCAGAATTTTTAAAATTTGATGTAGTTCCATTTAAGTACTTTTTCCTTATATACTTCTCAGCATTCTATCAAAAAATCTTTGACAAGATCAATGTTACGAAGCCTTTTTCTTATTTTCTTATCTCTTATTATTTTCTTATTTCGTATTTCTTATTTTTCTTATTTCTTATTTTCTTATTTCAGTGAATTGTGTATCATGAATTAGAATTTCAAATTTTGTTCTAAAAATGTTTTTCTCGCACTAAATTTTTTTTATTAAACGAATTGCTTTTTGTAAAGACTGAATTCATTCTTGCTATGAATCCACAAGGTTAGTTTTACCAAGGAAACATATTTCTATAATTGCTAAATACCTCCAAGATGCTCAAGAACTACACCTATTACAATGCATCTAATCAATAATTTTATAAAGTATTTCTTGATGCTTTATAAAAGCATCTTATACCAAGATTTGAAGTTTCATACAAAAGTTGATATTTCTCTTTTTACCCCAAATTGCATAAACAAGTTTTCAATAAACTTCTTAGCCGAACTGTTATCTAATTCTGAAAAAATGAATCCAAAAATAGTTAAAAGTTTCTTTTCCCAAAGCATGTGAAGCTGCAATTTACACTCAATATTTGGCAATAACCCAGTGATATATATATATACCAGATGACTGGAATGAGAACAACTTTCAAGGAAAAAGAAATTAAAATTTCCCCTAAGAACTAGGGGAAAAAAACAAGGGATCTTATAAAGAATCTGTGACTTGTATCTAACAGCTAGACTGAATTAGCATGCAGATCTTCCTTCTGAGAGAATTTATTCTAATGGAAAGGACATTTCCAAATTGGAACTACTAAAATCAAATGTCAACATTTATAGTACTAACTCAGTCCAGCTCTGTTTTAAGTCTGATTGCGATAAGGCTAATCTGACTGAAATAACCTCTCTCCCACTGACTAGAGAGAATTGGAAATAAGCCAATTTGCAAAAGCGAGAGGATCATGATTTCTTTTTGTAACACAAAAGACTAAGAGGTGACTGGTTGCTTGCCCTGCCCCCCTTCCATCCACCTCCTTCTCCCACCATGGAGACAGATCCCAGGGACATTGCCACCAGGGTTAACACTGCAGTTACATCATTGTGCCAAACATATACAGACTCCAGAGCATGGAAGATACTTGTTTTTCACGACGAAGCTTCAAAGAAGGTACAAACATAAAAAAGATACTGTTTGACTGATAGGTATACACCCAGTTAAGGATATAGAGTAGATAAATGTGTATGCACTAAAGAACTCTGAAACCAACTACACAAGCCACTGGATAGAGACAGAAAATCTTACAAAGGCATTAAAAAGTAACAGTCATTAATATAAAAATAAACCCAGTCTATTGTTGAAAGAATCAAAGAAGAATTATGAGAAGAAATGAAACATCAACTGTGTCAAAGAAACTGGCATATAAACTTTGAGTTCAGGGAATTTAAAAATCTATAGTGATGTATCATTTTTTTTTCTAGGAAGCAATAAAATAACCAAACCACACTCCAATACTTCTTGGGAAAATATAAAGTTCAATAACATTAAGTGAAATAAATCAGACACATAAGTTTAAATGCAACATGGTTTCTCTTATATGAGAAACCTACAAGATAAATAAAGAGCAAAATAAAAGATCAATAATAAGAAATAGGGAGATAGACCTTTCTCAAATTAGAGGGGCTCAAATGAGAAAGGCAGATGGAGGAAGGGGTGAAAGGAGATAAAAAATGAATGAGGTTCTGTTTGTACATGTAAACTTTTTAAGAATCTTGTTCTAAAGGTAGGAAAATTATCAATTAGCATGAAATTCAAAGCAGAGTCCATAAAGGACCGATAGATACAGAGAAACAGGGGAGAGAGGGTCTAAGGGTGCTACCAAGATTGTAGGAAAGGTACAGCTGAAAATGAGTTATCTGTAAGAAGAGGAAACTGTGTGTAAAAAATCATGATGCTCTCATAGTTTCTTGCAGATAAATTTCATTAATCAACTTTTATAATAGAGCTTTGAAGAGTGTGGCAAAAAGTTATCTTCTGAGAAGAATAAAAGTTTTGGATGAGATCATATAAAAGGATGACCGTCTGACACTGAAGTCCTGCTGAGATTGGAAAAGAAACATGTTTAGCGATGTCAGTGCATAGCAAAAACTGAAATTTCCCTCAGCTAGCTTCCTCTCTGTCTGGTGAATCAGAGACAGAGAGAGAGAGACAGAGAGACAGAAACAGAGAGAGACAGAGAGAGGAGAAAGACAATGAGGAGGAGGAGAAGGAAATTTTAGGATTCATGTAACATCAGAAATTTCAGGCAGAAAATTAATAAAAATCTGGTTTTAATATTGTTAAAATTTTTAGATTACCATTGGCTGACACTACCTAAAGGTAAAATGTTAGCAAAATCATAATGACCCGCTGACAACAACAGTGGATAAGAGTAAAAGTTTAGTACAAGTACTGTCCATAAGTATCTAAAAATTTTAATGTGAGTAATGGGATGGTGTGGCGTTTGTCACCAAAAATTGGAGTTTTGAGATTTTAAAGAGAGAGAAGTGTATAGGGGCTTTGAGCAAGAATTACAGGGAAAGGAGACTGTGGCTTTGATTCCTAGTGAACAGATGTGGCGAGGCAGCTCCACCAATGGAGAAATCTCTCAGGAAAATCACCACGGTGGGGCAGAAAGTGCCCATTCTAGAGCCAAAATAGCTTATGACTAGGAGGAGAGGACTAAGCTTCTAGGAGTTGAGTGAGCAGATGCTGGGAGCTGAAGGTCGGTGCCTGGGAACTCAACTTTTCCATCAGAGAGTAGCTGAACAACCCAGCCACCAAAAATGGTGTTTCAGGGTTACTGGGTATTTCTGTACGGAAGGAAATTTACTAGTCCCTCAAAGAAAAATTAAGGTATTTAGCGCCATGGTCAGAAAACACTCTTTTAGTGTACCCAGTATTCCTGTCAGGTCAAACTGTAAGCAGACAGAGGCAGAAATGTCAGGTAGGAATTACCTGTGAATAGGGGAAACTAGTGTTATCTTTAGTAGATGCCATCACGGCCATACACTGAGTCAGCTGTGCCTTGAAACGCTAGACACACAGTAAACAAGGACAGCTACTGGTTTCTTTCCTATGTAATTTTATATATACAATGCCCTTCCCTACAGGAATCTTCTGCTGAACAACCCATCTAAGCAGCTTCTACTGTGCCTGTGGCATGGTGCTGTCATCACAGACACGTCTCTCCTAGAATTTTATGAGTGATGCTGTTTTTGAATATTATACCCTTTGTGGGATTTTTCCTAGCAGCATTGTTGAACATTGGGGATTTCTTGTGGATCCTTCCTTGGTAGAAAATCACAATCGATTCTATCAATGCTTTTTATTGCATGAGTAAGACTTATTTCTCATGAACAACCTCCAGGTACTTTGACCCATCTCCTCAGCCTATTGTCCCACTACCCCAGCATGCCTGGGTTATAGTAATGCTCAGCTACTCAGAGTTTAGACTGTTCTAACTTGTTAGGCTGTGTTTGTATCAAATAGAAAAATATAAATTTTGTTTAAAATATAAATTATACTTAAGTAGGTAACAGCTGATTTCAGAGAATGGGTTAAAAAAGTGTTTAGTAAAGAAATTCTTTGGATTATCAGAATTATTTTAAATTCAAAGACAGAGCAATGACATTGAAAACATGGGTAGAGCAAGTAAACTTGTATTCTTTGTGCACTGAAATTAGTGAGCTATAAATGGCTCAGTTAACAGAACACACAGTTTTAGTCATCACTGCAATTGCAAAAGGCATATTTATCAAGTGTCATTAATTTACATGATTAAGTGTCAAGTGCATGATTCATAAATTTATGCTCATTTGAAAAGGCATACACATTTCCCAGTGGGGGTCAAGGAGCTGACTAGGAAAAATTAAATTAAATTCCAACTAATCTTAGAAATTTTAGCTTTCTGTCAACAATTTAGTCTGCAATTATGGCCAGAGCCATACTGATTGGGAAGATATGACCTCGAAGTTTTAATATGTACAATACAAAGCACCTGTGTTTCGGGGGAAGTGCTGTTTCTTTGAGTATTTGAGGTAATAAGAAACTTTTAAAAGTTCTCATGCTATTGAAACAAATTTGATTTTACCGAAAGATGATGCCTATGGATGGCTTGATTCAGTGAAAGGAGGGAAGAAATATGACAAGGAATACAAGTAACAGTGGAGTGTCTCAAACGAAATGAAAGTTTTTCAAAACCATTTTTGCATTTTGCCCTCATACACAGGGTACAATGTCCTATTAACCAAGGATTTGATTAGATTTTTATTGGACATTGTATTTTGTAGCATTCCTAGGTTTAAGCATTTTCAATACTTTAGTGTACATTGCATAAAGGCACTTTCCAGAGTTTGATAAATATAGATATAATCACTTTATCAGAAAAGGAAAAAGGTAGGACACTTTAGAACACTTCAAGCCAGATACATTTGAATCCAAGGAGCTATGTCAAGGTTGTGATGTGCTGGTGAACCTGCTGCTGAGATTACCAAAGGGCACCTCAGTTGAGAGTATTTCTTACTTTTAGCTTTGTGTATCTTATTAACAACTTTGAAGAATGCGCTGGGATATATAGGGAGGGAAGATGTTTTACGCTTTCTATCTCAACTTTATTCTTTGTCATCTCCAAGTACTAAACTAGAAAAGTTGTTGTGGTCTAACTGATCAAGATTTAAACAAAGAAGCATATTGTTTTAGCCATAGCTGTTTATTAACTTTCTGAAGTACATTCTTCCTTTCCTTTCACTTTTCCTAATTTGCCCCCCTTAGACTTGTGATATGCCTACCTTGGCCTCCCAGAGTGCTGGGTTTCCAGGCACGCACCACCACTGCTGACTTCCTTCACTGTGAGGGACTTTCCTGCTCCTTCCTCACCCGGGAACTGGAAGTTGTTAGAGAGGAATGGCATTCTCTGTGAACACACTCCATGTACAGGTGCATGGTCCCTGCCATTCCTCCTCCTGTCATATCTCTACAGCAGATTGCCGCCCCATTTTAAAAAATTTTCTGTAATGCTCTACACACTTTATATGGCCCAAACTGGGTGTGGCACATTTGTCCTCTCCTCATTCGTACTTTTAACAAGCACAAAGAAAGAACTTCTCTTCCCTCAACATTCTATCTCACAGTGACTCTATCCATTTTCTATTGCTATAACAAAATACAACTGACAACATAGTTCATGAAGAAAATAAACATTTCTCACAATTCCAGGTGCTAGGAAAGAGTATGGCATTAATAACTGGCAATAGCCTCGCATTGCACCATAACAAGGCAAGACTGACATTGAGCACGGGGGAAGCATGATATCAGTACTCATCAGCTCATGAGGAGAGAGCCTTGATGACCTAATCATCTTAAAAGTCACACCTCTTAATACTGTGGCAAGGGCCCATCAATGTCAGTGTGAGTTTTGGAAAGAACTTTTAAACCATAGCGTTAAATAATGGGTCCAATGTATCACTGGTGTTTTGTTCAGCAGTTCATTCCATCGTTGGAAAAGGAATTCCTGCCCCAGAGTTCCATGGCACATCGAGCACATCATACGCAAGTTGGACAGATAAGGTGTACAGCAGTATACTCCTCACATAGCCGCACAGCTTCAGAGATGGGAAATTGTACTGTGCAAGGCCAGCACCAGATGCCCTGGGGAAATGCGTGGCTCAGCGGGACTGTGGGAGGTCGGCTTTGTAGTAACAAGAAGGGGTGAACCCTGTTTCCCATGGAAGATGAACTGTGTTTGGACTCACTGAATAATTCTGTGGGCTTCTGGGAACTAAAATCTTCCCAGAAGTAAGAAAAAAAATAACGTTCTTTTTGGTCTCCATATGAAGGGAGATTGTTTAGCACCGAGACGTTACCTAAGAAATTCACTGGTGAGATAAACTTGTGGTTAGAGCTCTGGAGAGTCCCCACTTTTTCTCAGAAGTCAAAGCATATACATACTCCAGGTCATGATGTTGGTCCTAAAACCAGTTGGATCATTCTGGACATTTTCATTTTCTTTTTCTTTTCCTTTAAGCATCCAATCATTTCACATGCTCTGTCAGGGTACCATAGTAATAGGCCCTTCATCTTTCCGTCATTCCCTTACCTCTTATCCACAATGTGCGCACACACACACACACACACACACACACACACACACACACACACTTCATTTTATTTGGCTTGCTATTCCTGCTTTTCAATTAGATTTGGCACAGCATCCGCCTTTCCTGGGTCTGGATTTCCTGTGTGAACTTCCTTGTGCTTCTGAAAGGCATCCTTTTATCCTCACAGCCTCCTATGCTTAACCTATCACTTAAGGGATCATCTAAAAGCAACTATTTAGTCATTTTTCTTTGACCAGTGGACTCTATCTCTTTGATACCAAAATTATATTTTGTGTATCCTATTCCTAGTGCACACAGTAGGTGCACAGTAAATAGTTTATAAATTTTTAAAGATGACTTTGAGGTAAATGTACATTGGTCTTAATATAACTACATCAACATGGTTAAAATTTGTAAATCCCCGTAGTCCAGACACTGAATTTCTTACTAGCAGTTTTCTTACTATCCTCTTCTTCTCTCACTACTCACCAAGCTTTGTTTTCATACAGGATGTTGGCTGGCACTGTTAGTGATGTATTGGTTTTCCCAGATTCCCAAGAAGCATTTTGGTCTTCACGGAGCTACATTAATTCTTTCTATTGATCTGAGAACCCAATAGAGCAATGTGATTTATTTCTGCTTTCATCCCTCTGCAGTCCCAGGTAGCACCTGCCAGGGTATGACTGCTGTATCAGCAAACCAAATGGGAAGCAAATGAATGTGTATTTCAATCCCCAAAGAGAAACCCGTTACAAACACAGCTAAGCCTGACAGTTTAGGACTCCCATTTGACTTCAAAGAACATGAAATGCTCCAGTACTTTTTGAAATCATTTGCTTATATGTGGCCACAGCTCACATACCCCAGTGTGTCCTTTTGCTTCCTACCCCAAGGGGAAGAGAAATATGAAACTATTCCACTCAGAGACCACTGAATAATGTTTGCTGCTACCAGATTTCCTTGGCTTCGATGCTGTTTTGTAGAAAAGATATGGTTGAACCTCAAAGGAAACAACGTTCCCCCAGGGCAATCATTAGACAGAAAGGGAACAGGATTGTAAACAGTCAGTTTCTATAATAGGGGTTTCTAGAATAAATGGAATCAAAATTTTGTATGTGGAATATTCCATAGCTTATGATATATGATTTATAGACAGTGAGGGAATTACAGAGGATGCTCACTCCAAATGTAATTTCCAGGAAAGATATTTTCTTCCTTCCTTCAATGGTTGGATAGAGGAACCTAGAATGCAGGTGAGCAGCAAAGGAGAGAGAAAATAAGTGACATAAGTAAAACGTAAGAAAAGATTAGTTTTAAGTCCCTTGGAATGAAGCTCCGTTTTGCTGATTTTATAAGTACCTTCATGCATCATATAAAGTTTCAGTGCACGATGGATCCATATGACAATCATCTCATAATTTTTGAACTGCACAATTTCTAACATTAGTGATGTCACTTCCTCACTAATGTTGAAGCCCAGCACATTACATGTTTATGGTGATGCTGCCTTAAAAAACCGTAATACCATCCCATTTCTCTAAAATTATAAGACTATGTATAATAATCCAATACTTGATAATAATAACTGTGTTATTCATTAATGTGTATGGAGTGCAAGGTTTACAGTTCATTCGGGGTACTCTTTCTACTTAGCACTGAAAGGAGTGCTACAAAAATGCTGTGATATATGAGCAGCAACTTCACACATCTCCGGTTTACTATCTATTGATTGCATCATTTTCTGTTTTGGTTGTTTTAATCCTGTGTAGATTTTTTTTGTGCCATGGCCCCAGGGACATTGGCTGTACAATAGCAAAGCTATGTAGCTGAGGTGTGCAGAAGGCCCTGGTAATAAGGTTTTTCGAAGCTCTCTGTGATGTTCAAACATTGACAAAATCAGCGAAGAGTGCATTTCTGAGAATGTATCCCCAAGGCACCACTGTGTGTGCTTTGCCATAGGCTTTGAGTTAATCTGTCACTTGTCATCCAGCAAATCACACAGATGGACAGAAATTGCAGCAGGATATTTCTTTCTAAAGGAGAAAGAAGCTGATCTGAACCAAGATATATTAAATTCATAGGAACTATCTGTCCAGGATACCTCTGAGCCTCAGAAGATAGACGCTCCAAAATTACACACACTAATGTATATGTATACAACTACATATCACTTTTATAGAAAGTACATAGATTTAACTAGATTCTCACATCTTCCAATTGCTATCTTTTCTAAATTTTCAAGACAACTACAAGAAAAATGGTACAATGTCTGCGATACAGCAATGTAGCCTAATGGATATAATGGTGTTCATAGTTTGCTGCTTATTTCCCCTGCTTATAATTCTCTGCTCCATTTCAATACTGTAAATACTTTATCTTTTATGTAATAATCTTTTTCTTTAGAAAATATATAACTGTTAATTAGTAGCATTAGTTTTTCTATCAATGACAGGACTAAAGTCAGATGTTAGCAGTAAGAAGAACTTCTTAATTTTAATACACAGACCTATAACAATAAATAATATACATTTAATTTGACACATGTTAAAATTAATTTACATGTCACCCAGCATCCAAGTTTAAGAATAATTTTTTCACTTTTTCATGCATTTTTGGAGATCCATTCTTGTTGACACAAATGGATAAACTATTTTGAGTATTTGTTAGATAACTCTCAAAATTTTGCTCTCTATAGTAATACACAATGAATTTCTTTTGGAATGTCTGATGAAGCAGCATTTGAAAGAAGAATGTTCCTTACTTACATGTTGTAGGTATGACTCTCAAATCGAATTCCTAGACTAAAATTAAACTACAGATTGAATCTATTTATTAACTTTTCTTAATGTTATTTTGGCACCTTGCAGCATTATCTGAAACTTTGCTTTCTGATTCTATTTAACTTTGAGATTTACAGAAAACTTGAGTATTTTGATATTTGATATTCTTAACTTCATGAATCAGATTTTATACTCCTATTACTCAATATTTATTGATATTATAAAATTCCTATATGGTTAAAAGGCATTTCAAAGGACAGTTGATAAGAGCAATCAATGTCTACAAAACACAGATCAATTTCACTGTCCATTTAAGGGAAAAGAATCTATGACATGAAATCTGTTATATTCAACTAATGACATAGTCAAAATGCATCGAAATGACTGAAAATTTTTGGTCAGTGTAATAAAATGTATATTCAGATTGAATTAACCACAGAATAATTTGAGTTGATACCTCTGGACACTAGTGAAAATATCTTGTTTTGTTTTGTGTTTCTTTGCAAAATTTGTATACAGATGATGCCAAAGGCAAGGAAGAACCTTGGAATGTTGTTTGCAGAGCTGAAACAATTAAAGTTGAGATTCCCTCGCCTTGCATTTATGGGCCTCTGCAATGTAAATGAGATTGCCTTTTAAATGTACCTTCTTTGTGTACATACACCATAGATCTGAGCCAAATAAACTTGCTTGTAATTTCGGCACATTTTTCTTTCCCCGTAGTGTGTTTTTCATCGTGCTTTTTCATCTGTCATTATTTTTTTAGGAAATTAAATTTTCTTCTTGTACCATATTCTGTTGTCCTTTCCCTCCCTCCTCTTACCCAAGATTCTTAATTAACGTTGGGTCTTCATGAGTATATATCTCCTGTCCCTCTTTTAGAAAAATGAATGTGCTCTTTTATTTGTATATTCTCTGATTCATAGTGGCCGTTCTGCTAGGCTCTGGGGTTATAAAAAAGAAAGTATGAGTGCTCACATGTTGGAGATTGGGTACACAGATATTTAATGAGTCATTAGTAATACAAGGTGATTAAAAGAGATGAGTCAGATAAGCATGGCTTCTATGAAAACAGAAACAAGCGTGAAGAGGAAGCCCTTCCTCTGTAGCGACATTTCCATAGTTATTAATCTGGGGAAGTATCCAAAATCTACTCGGGAGAAAGTGTTCATCACAATCCCTTTGCTTGATCTTTCATGGTGCATGCCTGACTGAGGACATTGAGTAAAATCTAACCTATGTGAATCAAGAAATAAAAATGTGCTAGATTAGTATCTTCATTCAAAGAGTAATGATTTGCTAAAGTTTCTAGCATATTTTAGAAACACTTTCCACGGTGAGCAGAGACAAGATTGGAGAAGTCTGAGGGCAGCAAATGTACAGTCTAAACACAGGCTCCGTATCAACTGCCTTTGTTTCTGGGTTAGTCATTTTTCCTTTACAAAAGAGCCTTGGGTGTGGCTACGTGCTGCCTCTTCCAGTAAGCATCTGCGTCTCATCATTCGGTCCAGGGAGCGTGTCCAACAGCGCACCCATTATTATTCACTTACGGTTTTGAAGAAGTTTCAGTTGAAGTCATGAACTTGATGTAGAGTATTAGTAATATCTTCCCCTGGGCTATGATACATATCATATTATGTAGACATATTCCACAACACTTAATATTCAGAAATGTAGCAGATCCCTAGGTATATTTTCTGTTTATGATAGCTAATGCTTCACCAGTACTTTGTATTAGTAAATCATCAGCTTTTTGAAATTTCATTGCTTTATGGAGTGGTGACTAAAGGCCAGGCACTTGGACAGGCATCATATGCATTTCAAATATTGCAATTCTCCACTTTCCTGAGTTAGGAACAACTCTTAGGTCTGTTTTCCAAACGGTAAAATTGCTTCACAGGGAAGTGTCACACAATTCCCCTTGATTCACAGCTAGAGCAAATGCAGTTCAGATACTTTCAATTCTTAAAATCTACTTCTGTCATTCAGGATGAAACCTCAGTGGTATAATTTAGGATGAGATGACTTTTGAAACAATTTGATTAAAACATACTATTTAACAGTAAATATATTTCTTTATTTGTGTGCTAAAATTGCCTAAAAATACCACAAACTAAGATGTTAAACTTCAAAAATGAATTTTCTCACAGTTATGGAACACAGAAGTCCTAGACAGAGGAAAGAGCCGACACGGTTGCTTCTGAGGTCCCGCAGGAAAGGGTCTGCTCTAGCCCCCCTCCTTGCCTTGAGATTGTTGTCTTATTCCAATGTCTCCTCAAACCATCTGTCGTATATATATAATTTGTCTCTGTCTCTTAACTTTCACATTTTGTAAAGATGCTGGGAACACTAGTAATGTAAACTGCACCTTAGTTACCTTAGTAGAGTGTCTCTATAAAGGCCTTATGTCCAGACAAAGTCACATTCCTAGGTACCAGGGATTCTACTACAGACAAGAAATTTAAGATAAGCAATCGAACTCAGCAACATATATGAATAAAAAGTAAACAACATAATGAAATTTGCATTGCGTAAAATTACATTGTAAATTTACATCGTAAATTTTGTTTCTTTTCAAGAAAGTACTGGTTTTAGTTAAGAAATATGAAGAAATAGACATTGAAAATGCTAGATGAGCAATATATAAAGCTCTTTCATTTTTAAGGTAGTTGTAGAAATGTTACATAAATAAAATGATAGTTTGCTTTTAAAAGTTTCACTATCAAATCTATTTTCAAATAAAGAGTTAGTGGTCTGTGTGTTCATGTTGTGTGCTATCTGTGTATCTTAAACAGATCTGGGCTGAATTTGACTCTTGTTCAAAGGACATTTGGGGATTAATTTAAAACAAAGTCTAATTTAATAGTAATTTTCTATGAACATATTTTTAGCTTGTTTTGTGAGGTCAAAAAATAGCACACAGTTGTTTTCTGCCTGAAAATTACTTATCATTAAAATAAGGCAAGTGAATGATATGCAGAAAAGGAGAGGAACATAATCAACAGAGCAAATAATATTCCACTTATGCAAATATTCTCATTTCTATTTCAATGCCCAAAACAAGCATGGCTGCAAGGCTGCTCCATAACAATAGAGGATGCAGCTGTTCTCAGAAGACCGTTTAAAATTCACTTTTATTAATTAGGAAACCAATTCCAGAAAGAAAATAAGGAATCCTTTAACCTCCATTGATTACCTAAGAATACACTCCTGTAATTGGTGATGAACAGCCTTAATCATGAGAGAATAATTGATTTCATGCTTAAGAATTCCCGGGCCCCTGAGCTTAAAGATTCTTCATAGATTCTTTATAACATTTAAGATCCTCAGTTTCTTTGTCAGTCAGTTTGTTTAAAACATACCTTACAGCTAATCCAACAGGTGCCATTTCCCAAGTGCATGGAAGACCAGAAATAAAAGGCTTTATGCTTGCTTAGCCTTGCATTCGACTTTCTGGAAGGTGTTATTCCTCAAGCGAATAACTGTTTTCCTGGAACAATCCAAACCTCAAAGCAATTAGTATAAAGTTTTACTTTTCCTCCAATAGTGTCTCACTCTGAAACTGGAGCTGTAGGGATATTCAGAAAGAGTCCTTGTAAACACAATATCAAGTATCATGAAGCTATATGAAGTGATAAGAACTCTGAAAAGCACAATGAAATTCAAGGCTGTATTTTCTTTTGTGAGCAAAGGGGCGCCCATTGGTGAATATTTTAAGTATCCTATGTTCATACCATCCTCACAACATAGTAGAACTACTACTGTGTTTGTCATTTAAAAAGATGAAATCAAAGAAAATATAAACTGTGTAAACATAATTAAAATTTCTAATCTTTAAGTTTTTCCCGAGAACAGCTAATAAACAGATGAGTCAGTAAAATATATTCCTATTCCCACAGCATTTTAGTGAAAATATTGTCAGGTGAAATTTTGCAGTTGGATGAGTGAAATCAAGCAAAGAGGGAAAGGCTCCCCACTGATTTTAATGAAAATAAATATTTTAGGGGAGAAAAAGGGTAAATAGTTCTAATTTTTCAATCAGCCAGTTATTTTCCATTTTTTAAACTTTGAAACGAGATTTAACGCTGATCCATAAGTCAAATATGGATTTATCTTCTAAAATAACTGTTTGTTGGATTAGCTTGGGGATAAGTGAAAAACATGTACATTATTTTCAGATAGTTTAAATCTACGGATAATTCATACTCACACATTAGTAAGAGCATTTTCATGTTAAAGCTATGCTTAACATTTATTTTAAAAACAACTGATTTGAATTACAGGAAGCCTTGAGATAACCGAATTTTCCTTTAACGTCACTAAATTAAAGTAGATTTTTTGGAAGATAGATAAGATTTTATAAGTTGAAGGCAGGAAACATTTGCTCCACTAGAAAAAAAAAAAAATGAAACTAACAAATGGGAGTAAATTCCTGAAAATCTGAAGGCCCAAGGAGTAGAGAGAATTCTGATTTTGTGGCATCATGAAATGTCTATT
The DNA here is from genome assembly GCA_004027595.1 of Dinomys branickii. Classification (NCBI taxonomy): domain Eukaryota; kingdom Metazoa; phylum Chordata; class Mammalia; order Rodentia; family Dinomyidae; genus Dinomys; species Dinomys branickii. The sequence goes on along the minus strand of PVLD010005046.1, from coordinate 27,346 downwards.
AAACATTGCACATATTATCTATATTTTCTATAGAAAGAGCTACTTAGAAATTCCCTAAGTTCTAATCACACAAGAATTCCTTGCTTCAGCATAGTACATAAGTAAATCATGCCATGACATACATATTTCTTGTCAAATTGCATGTAGGTGTTCATAGTCTGCCAACCTTACGAGTTCCACTTGGTAGTAAATAATATTGTTTTAATGAATTAATGAATTTAAGCCTGTTTGTTTCCATGCTTCAGCTATGATTCTTTTCTCCTTTTGAAAAATTCCTTCCTCAGGGTTTCAAAAACTCCTGAATGTAGGTTTCCCCTCTCTTCTGACCACATAGAACCATTTTATTTTCAACCTGCATAGTCCTATATAAAGATGTCTCAAAGAGTAAAATTAAACCCTTACAATGGGCTCTTTTCAGCTCATGCTGTTTAAATGTAAATATTAGCATCTTCTTCTTTTTCTACAAAGGTTGCTAATATGAGAGCCTATATCATTTTTAAGAAACAAATTTAAATTTACCGGTTCAACTAACAGTAGTTTATAAACCTAGATATGTCTAGCTTGCATGAAAATTTATAGAACATTTTCTAAGTGTATATGAGTTATGTTCAAGGAAAGCATATGATTTGTATCAAATACTGATTGAGCCTCAAAGGTATTTGTGAATATAAAAGTCTTTCCCTGATTTATAAGCCAAATTCAAAAGGAAACTTTATTTTGCTTCAGTAAGATTCGAGATCTTGTGCCATGGTTGTGAAAGTTCTGACAATGTTGTTTGAATGATTCAGGAAATGCTTATTTGCTGATTGCCATGTGTCAGGCACTCAGATTCGTGTTCTGGGTGCAAAATAATTAATTCAGGAAGTTCATAGCCTCATAGTGTTTATTATACAACTCAGGAGATGCAACTGCCATGAATAATGACACTTAATGAGTATAATGTTAGGGGAAGAGCAAGGATTATGGATAACATTAACATTAATAGGGTTAGGATTAGGGTACCCAACTCAGGTAGAAGGTAGAGGAACCTTGAATGATGAGTAATAGCTTAATGAAGAAAGCCTGGTCAGAGAGGAAGGCGTGGTGCAGACAGAGAACACTCGTCAGAGGCCCTGAGGCAGGAATAAACAAGGCAGTCTGCAGTTCCTGCCTGATTTTCTTTCCCCACCCAACGTAAGCCTAGATGCCTGTCACAAAAACACAAGAAACAGATGTTCTTTGACTTGACATTCTGGAGTGATCTTTCGGGTATGGTATGCCACAACACTGATCCCTGATAACAATTAAAACACTAAGCAGTTCATGACCTGAATGGGAATGGTGTGGACAGAAACCAGAAATACAGGTAAGTCTAAGTAAAACTTCTTGGCCTTCATCATAAAAATTTCATTGGAAATAGGTCCCAATAGTGTATATACCACACACTCAGCAGGTGCAGTAGGGTGTGTTATCTGACAATTTACTGATGCTGTTTTTAAACTTTTTTCCAAAGTTCATATTCAGTGAAATCATAGTATTTTTAAAAGTGAGTGCGAAGCTGGGTTTAATGTTTCAAAGGATAGTAAAGGACAGTACACACAGCTAGATTAACCTGAGCTATGAGAATGATGAAAAGCGTTACTTCATTCCATTCCATGAAGATAGCTTGTGTCACTGCTTTCCAATATAGAAGCAGAGTAATTCTAAGTCACTCAGCCAATTTGTTCTTAGAAGGGAAGCTGGATCTTTGCTAGGCCATATTGCCTTCTCGTTTATAATTTATTGAACTCCAAGTAGGCATCACTGTATAAATCATTACAGTCAGAGTCCCAGGCCCAAAGGCATACTATGAAAGTCAAAAACAGTAAACAATTCAGGCATTAAAAATTTGAAGTGTGTTGATTAAACTCTGAAGGTTGGGGTTGCTAATTATACAGAGACCTCCAGAATTCAGGAAGTCAGCACTACAAATGAGACAGAACCAGGATGGTGGTGTGTGCCTGTAATTCCACTACCCCACTGGAGGCTGAGACAGGAAACTCCAGTGTGAGCAATTCAGCAATTTAGAAAGATGTCAAAAAAAAAAAAGTCTGGGATTTAGCTCAGGACAAAGGTACTGGGTTCAATTCCTAAAATGTACTTAAGGAGCATGAGAGGCACAATAATAGGAAAATCATTTCCAAGTGCTTTCCTAACTGTAGTTTACTATTATTTTGGAAATAATGAGTCCCATTTTAGCTTACAGTGTACTCAAGCCAGTAAAAATAAAAGAACATAATGTATTATTTTAAGGAAGGCAGTGCTAGAATTTCTTTACTCTCTATTAACTTTCCCTCACTATTCTTTTTTCCTTCAGAAGAAAAAGTTCTAGGTCATAATAATCTTTGATTATATTCTTATTCATAAAGTAATTTTAGGTCCCTAATCTGCGTAGAATTTAAAAGGAAAATGATTAGAGGCAGAAGGACCTCAAGTTTTTAATAAAATCTTTTCATTTTCTTTTCAAGTCACTGGGTACTTCGTGTCTCTGTACCACACAGCATAGTTTCCTGTGATATGGGGGTGTTTTAAAAGATTTCTTCTTATATATATTCTTCTGCTTTTGGATTGTGCATTGAGAAACCCTGCCTGATATGCAGTGCTGAATGAGTGAATAAAGATGGACAGAAACGTATTTAAAGTTTCATGTATCAATTTTTTTCTATCGTTTTCTCTATATCCTCAATATCTGGCACATGGTACTTCCTCCATAATTTTTGTTTATATGAATCTGATTCTGCCTCTCTGTGTGCATTTTAACACAACTCCTGCTTTAAGAAAGCATTTTAAAATGTAAGATTATAGAAATTAAATTAGATTCTATTATTGAAGGAGAATTAAAACTCAGACTTGGTAAACTTTTCTGGAAACGTAAGATGTAAGTAGACATTTAAAATCTAGTTGCCAAACAACTTCCTTGGGGTTAATCAAATATATTTGTGAATACAAAAGGCTGAGTGTCATTTCAGTTTCAAGTTCCAAAGGATAGAATGCCAGGTCCTGAAGGAATACCTTTATGTTTAGTGTGTATGATCATTGATATATTTGGAATATACATCTAAAATTACTTACAAAATCTTTATGCTTTTTGATAAATGTAATGCTGTATTCCAGATGTATGAAAAAGAATCACCCATTGGTCCTTTGGGTTTTAGACATATATCCATTTTAGGCTTGAGAATATTTGTTGTTTTGTTTTGTTTTGTTTTGTTTATTTTTTGCTTTGCTTTATTTTGTTTTGTTTTCTTTTGTCTTGAGACAGGGTCTTGCTATGTAGTTTAGGCTGACCTTGAACTCACTATGTAGCCCAGGGCTTCAAACTCATGGCAATGCTCCTGCCTCAGCCTCCTGAGTGCTGGGATTACAAGCACATTCAGCTGGGCTTGAGATATTTGGATCAAAAGTCCAAAACTGGAGGCTATAGTAAATCAATCTCATTATGAAACTGTTTAGTAACTAACTGGTTTGGACACGATGGCATTTCCTTAAAGAGTACTGTTAGATATATATCTTCCAACTCTATATGTACAGGCAAGAAGATTTACCAATGAGCTCATATATTTGAATCAAGTGACCTGAGTTCAACGTCTGCCCCACCGTTTACTTCGTCAACTAAACAGGATGCACTTCCTCAAGCTTCCTGTCCCAGGTTTTAATGATAATATTAACATTCTGTGTGCTTCCAGTAGAATATAACATGGAGAGGACTTTGAGTGGAAATGCACAATGCAATGTGCTCTCTGTGCTATTTCCTCCTTGCAGGTTAGTTCCTTGGCTTATGCCTGCTTTGGCCCATGAGACTGGGCTTAAAAGATGAAAACACAGCATCCAGCTCTCTAATGTGGCTGGTACCTAATTTCAGAGAGTAAAACCATTGGAAATGTGAATGTCTTTTACGATTACATGAAGCATATGTAAAGCTTGATTCGGTATTCTCTTTGGCAGGATTATGCTCATTTTCCAAACAAAGGAAATGTGTGAAAATGTGTCTCCATATTTTCTAAACTAGCTGTGTGCTCTTGGCTGAGGTTGCAAACATTTATCCTCAAAGTGTATGGGCTACTACCTGGCCTTGGGAGGCCGTTTATTCCTTCAATAACCTTTTATAAACCATACTTACAAATGTCATGTGTGCAAAGGGTGCACCTAATGTATTAGGTACAAATACCTCCATTTTATCACAAAGAAAGTGGCCACAGAGATAGAAAGTTGTAACAAGAGGATGCAAATCGGGGTGGTATTCTTCTGGAAACAACACCTGTGACAACAAAATCATATTCCTCAGGAATTCTGCTTCATAGGGTAATATTTAATTCATGCTATCTCCTAGTTATAAAAAATGAGCAAAGTAGCAAGGAAAATAGTAAAGGAAAATATTATGGAGAAACTGATTATACAATAGGTTGAATTATGAATCTGTGGTGGATCACACAGGTTGAGTATCTGTATTCTAAAAATATGACATCTACAGGGCTCCAAAATCTCAAATTTTTGAGAGCTAACAAGACATCATCGTGGGAAACTGCATATTATGGACCTCATTTCATACACAAAATTATTAAAAATGTCCCTTCCAAACTCAAATGTGGGCAGTTCTAATACCTACTACTTAGTGGTATGACAGACTTTGAATTAGACTCATTTCAAATGTAGTTGAAAATGTCATGAGGAGGTCATAAGGACGGTCCTACTCCCATCTCACTGTTGAACTGATCAAAAGAAGATGTGAACAGGAGAAATGCAAAACACAGATGAAGTAAACATGGGTAGAAGACAGCCATACACGCTTCTTCCTTCAATGCCAGGAAAAGTCAGCAACTTTACCAACACTGTGATTTTAGACTTAGAGGAGTTGCTACCTGTGGAACAATACCTTTCTGAAGTTTGCAGGACCCAGTCAGTGGTATCTGTCAAGTCCACCCTAGGAAACTAATATAGATGTGTGCACCCAATATAATCTTCCTTCTCCTAACTTGGAAAGAAGGAATAAGTAAGTCGGTTTGAAGAAAAAATTTTCTATACTCAAGACCCTTTGTGCTAAGTTTGGAATTAGGGCTTAGGATTTGTAATTTCATAACCAAGAAAGCAGATGAGGCTGGACAAAAAAACACCTTCTCTTAACAAATGTATTAAAATTGAGTGTATTCCGTGGATGCTTTGACATATTGTGGGGAAGGAAGACCTTAGGTGGTTCCTAACTGCTTTTAGCACCTTAACTATAAGCTGTTGTGTCAGTAAAGTCCTTTATCTTTGCCTTTCTTGCCAGTCCATGGTTGATCATACAGGTCGAGCAGCCCTATTCTAAAAGTATGACATCTGCAGGGCTCCAAAATCTCAAATTTTTGAGCACTAACATGACATCACAGTGGAAAACTGCACACCATGGATCTTGTCTCCTATACAAAATTGTTAAATATATTCTATAAATGTAAATGAACCACACATGAATTTTGTTTAGGTTTTGGTTTTATCCCAATGATATCTCATTACGTAGATGCAAATCTTCCACCCTGAGGAAAACTGAAATACTTCTGGTCCCAAGCTCTCAGGTAAGAAATATTTGGTTGCTGCCACGTATTTTCTTTACTTTCCTTTACCAGGCATTGTTTAAGCCATTAGTCTAAGAAACTTTTATTACTTAGCTATAGAGGCAATAGGGTATGTATACTGTGGAAGATTTGTGTTAATACATTCTTTGACTAATAAGTTAGTTGAACTGTTCTCAGATAAATGTCCTAAAGGTTTTCATTCTGTTCTTAATGAAAAAAGGCTTCTGTCAAATTGCAGATGATTTTTTGATTGCTTGGGTATGTAATTTTAAAGTTGGAACCTCGCATTGCTAAAGGAACTTGGACTTTCATTGAGACTTAGTTTTATAAGTTAATAATGAGACCAAAGGAAACATAGAAGAAAGGGCAAGCAAGGATTTCAGCTCAGATTTCCATTTAAAGAGAGAGTACTTTGCAAGTTGAGGAAGAATATTCACTACACTCATCTAGGGAAGAATGAGTAAGGATATACCACTATTCTCAAATGCCCGTGTAATCTATTTGCAGAATGGTTGTTTCATTAGGTTCAGCGCCATCTTTCCTCCCTGGTAGATAATAATAATCAAAGTAAGGGAAGATATTTATTGTTTCCATTTACTCGCACAGTGTTGCAACTACCATACTACCTAGTACTTGGAATGCAATAAGGACCAAAATCAACAGATCTCTCATATCAATAAGCAATTACACAGCAGTCTAGCAGGAGAGATTATGAATTTTTCTCAAAGCATTTCCCCCCCAAAATGCATACTTTAGGTCGAGATTTGGCAGCAAGCAAGCAGATTCCAAGGGGAATATTGAAATTAGTGGCTTTTCAGGATGACTTACAATATTATTTTGTTTTTGCAACCAGATACCTGATATTAGAACCACTGTCCTTTCATATTTGGTAATGAGCATAGTTGCAAGTTCTGTTAGTAAATCATTTAATTGATGAAGACAACATGAATTGTTTTTCTGTTCCTCTGTAAAACATTCCTTGGAGCCTTGTCCATAAATCAAAAGTAATCCATACTGGCTACTAGCCCCTGAGCGATATACCCTCTCACAGAGAAAATACCTAATCACCACTCAGTGGCCAAAGAAAACAAAACCTGTGGAATTGGGGAAGAGAAAGGTCACATGTCAGAGGAAGGACACACACACACATGCACACAAAACACACTAAAAGAAAACCAATATGTAAACTGATTTCTAGTGATGACCAGAAAAATTTCTAGTTTGTAAAGCAAGTGTTACATTGGAATCAAAGAATAAAATTTCCCATGAACACAGTAAGATATAAGCGGTATCTGTAAATCACATACATATCACTTAACTCTGGCCCACATCCTGAAGAGTTTCTAGATAATACTTCACCACTGAATCTCGGAGAATGATATCTTTATCACTGGAAGAGAATCCATGGCAATACTAGTCTAGCTCATTCTCTACACGACACTGCCAGTCACCTTGCAATAAACACCAATTCCAAAAGTTTCTGGCCAAATAATCAATATTACATTTACAAAAGTTACTTCACACTTTCCTCACAATATTCTTTTGAATGTGATTCGGAGCGTACCTCACTTACTTGAAATGGAAGTGGGAAAGACGTGCTCATTTTAGCACAAAGAAACCAAACGAACCCTAAAGGAGTTGCTGTTTGCTGTCTTAAAACACGTTATCGTCTTTCCCTGCCAAACCATGAAAACAGTACTTTTAAAAACAAAGACAAAAATATTGATTGGACCAGCTATCTCAATTTTGTAAAGATTTTCCTACAAAAATAATCCTCCACCTAACCGTGTCTCAGCAGCTGTCTGTATGAGGTGCCATATATTGCCAATTTCCCCTCAGGAACATAATTTGCATGTGCTCTTTAAGACAGTAAAGCTCTTTACCCACTCATTGTATTTAAAATATATGCTACCCTCACGACACTCTTAGGGACAATCTTCTGAGGGGTTCTTTCTCCGAATTGTGACTTCAATTCAGATTAATTTTATCAATTTAAATGTATTCTATATATAGTTATATTGAATGAAATTTGACTAAATTAATTCAATAACTGGAAGTAAACAGATATTTTCTCCTTTTATTCCATCTGCCCTACCTTGAATATTATACTGGAAATTAATTTCATGTCTCCTACTTTTTAACTATTGAAAATATAAAATAAGCAAAAGTTCTACGATACCAGGAAAGTCCCATGTTCAAAGCATTCTTATAGAGGGGAAAAAGGATTAAAGTATCTAGATTTTATTTTTGTGTCAGGGTAGGTTACAAACAAAATTACCTGAAAGTAGCAATTAAATATAAGCTTTATAACTTAATAATAATTATTAAAAATGAATCATTATAAATAAGAACAAGCTACTCAAAACTTATGAATTGAATCTATTCTAAGTTGGTCATAACCATCTGTCCCTTTCTGAGTCATTTGTTCCACATGAGTAACAGAAGGAAATGCTGTTAACAAGAGAAAAACTTCTCTTTTGAGAACTTCAGCATACATTCAGCAGCTGTAAAACTATGTTTTGTAGTGTTTCTTTTTTTACAAGGTTATGGAAAATAGAAGTATACATAAAGTAGCAAGTGTGTGTAAAGGACAATATAATTGGCACTACCGTATGCACTAGATCTTGAACCATGACTATGAAGGAAATATCAAGGAAATTTTGGCAACTGGTGCTTGTTCTTACATGTTAATTTCGGTACACTGTATTAAGGCCCAAAAATGAGACCAGATTTTGTTTTCCTCACATAAATTATAACCCATCAGAACACTTTAGATCAGTCATTCTTTTCTTGATGGTATTTTAGCGACCTGGAACTCTCTTAACTTGTGGTTCCGTGTGCTTCTAGAGCTTTGAGTTGAGGCTAAGATGAATCTGGAAGGTAAGAATCCTGAGTCAGGTTTCGGTGTTGTGGGTAGTCCTGATAAAGGCTGAGTTATTATTACCCCAATTATAAGATAATGTTTAAATGCTAGAGCATATATTTTAGCCTTTGAAGAATCAGGCATTTTATTTCAGAAAATTTCTTAAAAACTGAAAAGACTTACTGTTTTCCTACAATGGTCATAAGGTTCCAAATAAGTTTTAAAATATCGCAGTTCTACTAAGAGAGAAATGTGAAAATATACTAGACTTATTTTCACTCTTAAACACATTCAAGTCATACTTTTCCCCCCAATTCTTGTGCTACTCACTATAGATTCAGTGTCTGCATAAAAGTTATTAGGTAGGCAGGCTTGCTTAGAAAGTACTGCAAAATTTAGATTTAAACCTTCATCTTTTCACCCTCAACCAAAAAATATCTGTCTCAGTTTCCTTAAGTTCTTTATCTCTCTGAGTTATTCTGAGGTAACTAAAATACAAACAAATAGAAGGATTCCAAATGTACTTTTTGATTAGTATCTTCTAATAGTCTATATATCAACCTTTGCATCTTGTAGTTTCATTTACTACATAGACTTCTCTAGTTTAAATTCCAGACAGCTATATAGTCCAAATCAGGTTTTGCTTGGAAAGACGTGATTATTTGTCACTCAGAAAATCACACCATGAAGAAAAGTTACTAATATAACTCTCTGGAGGATTTACTTGTCCTTATTGGCCAACGGTTATGAAATGATAGACATTTGAGTGACTACTAAGATATTTGTTACAAAACAAGCGCATTGATTTTTTTCAATGACATTATTTACACAAGTGAATTCAATTAAACTTTATGGTCTTGGAAAGCTTTGGTATATTACTTAATCCTGTCACAAATATTTAATTTTATATTAGTTTTTATTTCAGTTGGAGAATTGGGAGGTTTTCTTACAGTGAGAATACCACAGCACTGTTACTTAATAGAATCCCAAGGGAGGGCATGTTACTTGTGTATATTAGTAACATAACTGTGTGTATATGATTTCTAGAGTAGTTATTTTAGAACTATTTCTAAAAATATTGAAGACTCCTTTCTTTTACAAAATTTCAAGATTTGTCCCACAACACCTTCAGGATTTCCTTATGTAAATAGCTGAGCGTTGGTTCTAATTCTGTGTATTTGTATCCCTGACTTGATACCAGCTAATGTAACATTGTAGTTTGTGGCTACAATGTGTAAATGAAACTGTTGATCTTTGTTCTGAGTTGTTTATACAGTAATAATCTGGGATAACTGTTTACCTACATGTTTTAAACCTATGTCCTTCATCCTCAGATTTATCACTGTTCCCTAAGATTTTTAAGCTCATTGTTTCAATCACTGTCCATGTCCCTAAGACACAATATGCAACGCTCACAAATTAGAGGAGGGATTTCCTTGGGCTCATGGCTTCAGTACACACTCTGTGGGTTCCAGGGTGGAACAGAAGGCGTGGCAGCTCCCTCACGGCTGCTAGGAAGTGAGGTAAGAATGAAGCAGCTGGAGAGGGAGACACCTCCAGCTCACACTGTCTCCACCAAGCCGCCGCTCTCAGCATCCGTGCTGCTGGTGTTCGGTCTGAATCCAAGTCACAGCACAAGTTATTGTCGCAAAACCAAGTTTAGTAAAAGATTCTTGATTGTTGCTCTGTGTCTCCAACCATGTTCCAGGTGTGGTGTCTCCATGACCCCGTTTGGTAGACTTAGGTCAAATATTTTTCACTCAATAAGTCTTCGTGGCCACAGGCATAGACCACTACAACTTCCATGCCATGCTTAAGCTTTCAATAGGAAAAGAGAGGTCGCTGCACTAGAACAAGAAGGGGAGTGGGGTGTGAGCTTGGGTGGATGCTAGACAGAAACTTTTGTAACATTCAAATAAAAAGAGAGATTGTATGGTGAAAAAGAAATGAGCAAATGTCCAAAATAGCTTGTTAGCTAGATTATGACATATGGTATAACATATAATATTGTTTCTTACCACTATAATTTGAATAACAGAGTTGCAAAATAATGAAGTATGCCAATAATGGGAAAGATTATAACTACCTCCTCCAATAAACCGCAGCTATAATTTAAAAGGCAAAAGGCAATAATAACAAACAATAAAATCCCCATTTTATACTACTTTCAAATATCGAACTTTCATTCATTAAATATTGTGGCCTCAAATCTGTATTTACTATTATGTTTCCTAATTAAAGAGAAAATTTCCACTTGACGTGATAGACATAATGAAAACCAGGCTCATGCTTTCAAAATGGGGTGGAAATGTATCTGTTCTCTTCATACTGTGACTAAACAATTGAACACATTCACTCCTTCCTGTTGACACATTCCTGTTTCCCACTCCCACGACCTTGTGTCATAAAGCAAACATTGTGCCAGGGAAACATGTTCTTTATGCCCACAAGCATAACTGACGAAAAAGGAAGGCTCTAACCAATATTGTTTTGCAGTGCATCAATAACATTTATAACTGGAATTGCTAAATGGTTCACCGCATGACATGTTGGAAGTGGGAAACAAAAGCTTTGCAAATTTACATTGAAATTTTAACAACAAATATCAAGAATTCTAAAGGAAAACATATGACTGTAAATATGTGTTCCATGTATTTTTCATGGCCCTGCACTCTGTGTATAACAATCTTATACTTTGATGGAAAGATAATATGATAATGTTTGTTGTTTGAGAAGAATAAAAGGAGGCACTATATTAGCAAGTATAGGGGCAAATGTCATATATATCCTGTTTCATTTAAGAACAGTACCCAGTGGTGTTGCCCAGGCTGGTCTTGAACTCCTGGGGTCAGCTGCTTCAGTGTCTCAATAAGTTGAGACTATATCCAATGCATGCCCAGCTTCAGGTTATATTTCACATGGGAATTTTGTAGTCCAAGAAGACTTCAAAATATAAGCAAATGTGAACAAAATGAAATAGAGTAACTGTTTGTCTAACAGAAACAAACTTCCAAAGCCAGCACAGAGCCAAGGACCACACAATAGAGATGATCTTTGCGTTACCTCCAGGCTGGTTAGAGGCTAACGTCTCACAGATGTTTCTCATATCTGGTACAACCTCGGTGTATTTTTAAAACAATTTCCGGTAGAAAGTCAGATATGTGTGTCAAAAGGCTGTAGCTCCAAGACAGTGGGTGCTGTGCTACGGATGGATTATCAGTGAGGTTGGTGCATAGGACTTCCAGTCTACAAAGTTCAGCCCAGAGGCCTGGAACAGCAATGCCTTTGGGGTATTTCCCAGCTCGTGTTTTTCTGCTTGACTTTCCTGTAAATGTAAATCAGAATTAAGGAGGGAGGGAGAACGTAACCTTCAATATTTACACTAATTTGTAGTATGAGATGCATTTTTAAAGAGAGAAGAGCAAACCTCAAATGATGTGAGGTTTACATTAGCGTGCCAAGGCAGTACTATCAATTGGAATCTTTGGCACATTCAGAAACTTTCAGATGCAGTCTCTGGAAATCTCAAGAGTATAGGTTTTCCTGCTCCCCTCTGCAATTTCTTATTTCAGGTCTTGCCTGGAAATGGCCTCAAAATAGTTTCCCTTGCTGTTCCTATACAACAATTTCTGTTTTTATCTGGATCCAGAATCCATGGAAACTAATTTATGAAAAGAGAAAAAGAAAAATCAAAACTATTACTCAATGCAAAAACTTCTGTGTTGCTAATGTTTTCTCTGTTTATCTTTTTAAGAGTTTATACACATTCACAGAGCTTGTGTGTGTCCAATGCTAGCTGTTTTGCTTAGTCTGGTTCGTTTGCTGTGTTGTTTCCTTACAAAAGAAAAGAGTTCAAATTCCTGTACTTTAAAATGACACTGCAGTAAAGAAGTCCTGCAGCTTCACTTCAGTGAGACAGTGCACCTTTAATCTTGGTTGGCACAGCCTTGCTGAAATGCCCAGTGTAGGCCAGGGCTCTTATAGACCAGGTTATGACAGGAAGAAATTTGAATTCTTTCCTACACCTGTTTGCCTATGGCTTTGCTATGGAAATTAAGCTAGGAAATCATTCTATAAGTCTGGAAGCTAAAGTTTAAATTTGCTCAATTTTGAAAATGTACAGAGAATATAAAGATTTTTTTTTTCCAATTTCCCCTTCACTAAAAGGTTTTATTACTTCTGACTAATGGTGCTGTTGTCCTCAGGGGAAATGCTATTATGAACCTCTTTGAGACCTGTCAGGGAACCACACTGGAAAAATTTACTGATGGATTACCCAGTGTGCACTGAGGTTCCTTTGTTCCCACTCTTGTAAAGGTGGTAGAGATGAGGGAGTGGAAGGAGGTGAAGAATGACGAAGAGTAAGTTTGAAATGGGCAGCAGACACCATGCAAAGCTCAGGGATGATGTTTCATAATTCTAAGCAATAAGCATTCCTGATATAAAGTAAAAATTGAGAGAGGGAGACAGAGAGATGATTGCATCAATCACAGTATCTCTAAGGCTGTAAGCCTGGGTTTTCTCCAGGAAATAAGCCCTGAGAAAGGTGTTCGCAAGAGGTAGTTAACTGCAGGAATTGCTAATGTACAGAGTTTGGGGACTTAAAAGAATGAGGCAAAGATGGAGCAAAGCCAATTCAAAGACATACTATTAAGCTAATTCCCTGCCTTGAGAAGTCTGGATTTAATATTTTAGAGATACTGCAAGATCTAAGTAGATCCTTCAGAACTGTCACTGGAAAAGAAGCAGAGAAGTGTTTATTCACCAGCTCCTGGATCTTCTTGGCCAGAGATCCCTCTCCTTTGTTACTTCAAAGCTTGTTCATGCATCAAAATGGTTTGATGGTTTCTTGGGATCTTCTTCAATGGAAGAAAGAACAGAGCCCGGGATTTAAAAGAAGGAAAGAGGCCGTGCAAGTGATGTGTGAGGGGGTGTGAGGACGCCCTGGGACGTGCCATCGCCTCAAGGATGTCTGAAGTGAAACCTCGAGATGAGAAGATAGAAGCACCAGACCAGGCTCCTTAAGAGTCTTCTTAAAAAACAAACTTTAAATGGGCTATAAGAATTTGAAATCTTCCATTTATAAAGAGACGATATAGCAGGATCACAGGGCCTTAACAATAAAGACAACTTAGTAACAACCCAACACATACTGCTTGGGAGGTATTGGGTGAGAGAATTCAGGCAGCAAGAGATAACTAGGCTTGGCTTTTGCTAGAGAAGCACTGGGCTTCCAAGAAGGATCATAGACATTAGCCTTCATAGCTGGGAGGGGTATGAGTTACAAATATCTCCTCGGTGACTCTCAGTGTCTCTACAGAGATTCCCTGTTCATAGAAACTGCTGATCAAGAGGACTTAAGAGTGAATGTTTCATAGGTTATCCTCAACATATGATGCTTCCGAAGCAGAGAGCCCGGAGATTAGACTCAGAGAAACAAACTGAAGCTGTTTAGCACAATGACTTCATAAACATATTTGACTGAACATGAAATACCAGTCTTGAGTAATACTGGCTAGTTCTATAGAAGACAAGCATCTTGGTGGCTAAGCAAATCTTTACACTCCTGACTGAGAGATCTTTAATGATTAAAAGTAGAAATTTTGTTGAATTTTTTTTTGTTTGTTTGTTTTGTTTTGTTTTTCTTTTTTGGTACTGGGAATTGAACTCATGACCTAGCATTTGCCAGGCAGGTGCTGGTGCCACTGAGTTACACCCCAGGCCCCAGTAATTTGGGTGAATTTTTTTTTTCTTAAAATTAGAAATTTTGTTAAATACAAAACGTTTGCCAAAATAAAATCAAAATCAATGTAAAAATCTGTCACTTTCTTTGTTAGGTTGATTCTTATGTATTTCTGGTTTTGGATGCTATTGCAAAAGGTGTGGTTTCTCTAAATTCTCTCTCCAAGAGCTCTTTGTGTACAGGAATGCTATGGATTTTTGAGTGTTGCCTTTGTTTCCAGCTATGCTACTGAGTTTGGTTATTCAATCTACAAGTCTTTTGGTGGAGTTTTTGAGGCCTTTTATGTGAAGTTTCAGCTCATCTCTATCTTCTTCCTTTTCTATCTTTATTCCTTTTATTTTTTCTCCTGTCTAATTGCTCTGGCTAATGTTTCCAGAACTCTGTTGAATAGGCATGGTGACAGTGGACATCCTTGCCTTGTTCCTGGTTTTAGGGTGAAAACATTCAGTTTTTGACCATTTAATATGATGCAGGCTGTTTTGTCATAGATGGCTTTTATGAAGTTGAGATAAAGACGGTCTAGTCCAATTTTCTTTAGGTTTTTTATCATGAATGGGTATTGGACTATGTCATATCTTTTTTCTCCATCCATTGAGATTATCTTGTGACTTTTTTCCCTTGGCTCTGTTGATATGGTGTTATTCTATTTATTGATTTGCATATGTTGAACCATTCCTGGATTCCTATGATGAATCCCACTTGGTGATGGCATATAGTATTCTTGATGAACTCTGAAAAAGGAGATCAAAGAGGATATCAGAAAATGGAAAGACATTTCTTGCTGTTGGGTAGGAAGAACAAACATAGTGGTAATGAACCTATCCCCAAGTTGAATTGCACTCTCAATCCAAATACCATTAGCTGGGGCTGGGGATATAGCTCAGTGGAATAAGCGCTTGCCTAGCAAGTGCAGGGTCCTGAGTTCGATCCCCAGTACCGCAAAAACAACAACAACAAAAAAACAAAAACAAATACCATTAGCATATCTCAGAGGACTAGAGAAGACTTTCCTGAAATTCATTTGGAAACAGAAGAGATCTAGAATAGCAAAGGCAATCCTACGCAACAAATGGAAGGTTCAGAGAATCACAGTCCCTGATTTGAAATTATAATACAAAGCCATTGTGACAAAAATAGCATGGTGCTGGCAAAAACAGGGAAAAAAAAAAACAACCAGAGGATCACTAGAACAGATTAAAAGATGCAGAAACAACTCTTAAGACACTCAGTTGTCTTATCTTCGACAAAGGGGCCAAACATGTTCACTGGAAAAAAGATAGCTTCTTTAATGTATAGTGTTGGAAAAACTGGTTTTCTACATGTCAAAGACTGAAACTAGACCTATGTTTCTCACCATTCACTAAACTGAGATGAAAATGATCAAGGATCTATATATGAAATAAGAAAGACTAAATCTGGTGGTAGAGCGAATAGGTAAAACTCTTGGAGACATAGGTGTAGGCTAGGACTTATGAAAGAAACCTGGATCCCACAGGAAATATTACAAAGAATATACAACTAGGATATCATCTTACAAAAAGCTTTTGCACAGCAAAAGAAATTGCCATAAGTATGAAGGTAAAACCCACAGAATGGGAGAAAAATTTTAAACAGTTGTTCCTCAGAAAAGACTCAGATCTGGAACATATAAATAACTGAAAAATTCAGAACCCCAAATTTAAAGACCCATTTCAAACATGGGCATCAGCAATGAGTGCACACTTCTCCTAAGAAGAAGTACAAACAGAAAGTAAATAAATGAAAAGATGTTCAGTATCACTCGTCATCGAAAAGGTGGAACTGAAAACAAACCTGAGGCTGCATCTCAACTCAGAGAGAACGGCTGTCATCAAGGGTTCAACCAGGAACAAACGCTTTGGGGACAGTGGGGGAAAAGTAACTCATCTCCACCTTTGGTGGGAGTGCAGACTGGTGCAACCACTGTGGAAATCAGTGTGGTGATTCCTCAAAAAACTAGGACTGGAGGTTCCATATAGCCCAGGTGTTCCTCTTCTTGTTTTCTTCCCAAAAGAATTAAATGTATCATACCACAATGATACATCCACACCTATGTTTCTAGCAGCACAGTTTTTAACAGCTAAATCTTAGAAACAACCCAAAAGCCCATCAACTCAGGAATGCTTAAAGAAGATGCTATTTTTATACAGTGGAGTACTACTGAGCTATAAAGAAGGATAAATTTGAGACATTTCTAGATAAATGGATACACCTTGAAACCATATTCTTAAGTGAAATAAATTGGACACACATGTAGAGATCCCATTGCCTCTCTGGTGTGAGAAATTGAAAGTGTAAACAAGGACCAAAATGTACAACAGATATTTTGAAATAGGAATAAATTGCTCAGATAGGAAAGGGAACTAGTGAGGAGGGAGGGGAAAGGAACAATGAAAAAAGAAAACAATGAGAAAAGAAGAATAAAGTGGAAATAAGGTTTTGTAAATAAGGAGGAAAAGAAGGCAGAAAGGGAAGGAAAGTGAAGGGAAGATGAATCAAGACATATAATGCACAAGTGCCACTTCCTATGGTGAGTATGATCATTATGTATGCCTTAATCATTATCAATAAACCTTACAATAAAATAAACTAAATAATAAAAAATATTCACTCCTAAAACTACAGTTCAGAAATAAGTACCAAAATTTAAGGTTTTGTGTGTTGCTATATGAAAACTTGGTTAAAGGGCTCAAACACTGGAAACACCATATCATGCAATTTACTAAATATTGAATAATTGTTTGTACCAGTAAATAATTGTTAGGGTACAATTTAACACATCTTTCAATTTAAGACCTTTATTGTTGCTCATTTAGGTTAATTATGATCTTCTCTGTTTGCTAATTAATTTAACTGGTATTTATTTTGTACTCAAGGAAAAATAATTTCCTTCACTGATGTTAAATTCTAATGAGAGAAAAATAAAGAAATAAACTGATCAGTATTTCATATTGCAAAACTTTGGTGATTTGGTAAAATTAGGAGAAAGAGTAAAGCAGAGTAAGAGGATGGAGTTGGGCACCAATGACTCTCTGAGCAGCGTATTTTTCAACTGAGATGTGACTGCAGCTGGCCTTCAGCACGTGGAATTTCAATATGCGTGGATTCAAGAAACCAAGGAAAAGTTGTGCCTGTACCAGATATGTAGATAGTTTTTCGTCTCACAATTTCCTAAACAGTTGTTATGGGTTGTGTCTGCATGTCTCCCCAAATCCTTATGCAGTCATCTGGCTGGTTTCTAGATTGTTTTTTGACCCATGGTCCAATGCTGGGATTAAGGGTGTGAGTGCTACACTCTCCCTGAGGCAGGTAGTTTGCATACAATATAAGGGAGGGAAAGAGGCTGCTCGCCCCGGCTCCTCCGTTTTGCTCTTGCTACGGTTGCTCTCTGCCGTGCACCACCCTGCCTCGGAGCCAGCTGAGTATGCACTGAAACTTCCACAGACTGTGAGCTCATCTGGAGTTTTGGTATTCATGACTCTAGAACCAACTCCTGTGGATACCAGAGAGCTTGAAGTACATGTGTCCTGAGGGGTCAATGCTGGAGACTGAGGGCAGAACGATAACAATTACTCTAAAGGCAAGGATACAAGTCTGGAAGAAGACCACTGGGCTGGTGTGTCATGAGCAAAGAAGGGAATGAGACTGACAGAAAAAAAATCGGACCAAATGTCATAGTCCTGTTGTTAAACTAAAAATTGAGATATCATAGTAATAATTCAGTATGGTCCTTGAGTGATCTTGAATATAGGAATACTATGATCTGGATTTAGTTCATTAAATTACTCTCTTTCTGGATGGAGTAGAAGAGGATTAGAACCAGTGAACCTATAAAATTGTAATCAGATATCTTCCTATATAAAATTCTAATGCAATCCTACTTATGAATTTGGGGACACGCTTAAGGCAGAATCTCAAAACAAAGAAGGTTGACCAGGAGTGAAATGTTACTTAAAGCAATAAAAGTTGGTCTATTTCCATGGTATAAAAGGCAATATGGTTGTATATTTAGAAATTGGCAAAATATTGTAAGAAATCTAATACATCACCAAATTTATTAAAATAATTTTTTAAATAAATGGTGCATAAAAGTCAGTAGACTTTATGGTCGTTTGGTGAAGAACAAACTTGAACAAATGCATTAAGATCACACAGCCGAAAACCTGAAGGTCATGAAGAAGTAAGTGTTCAGATCTCCACACTGCAATTGCCAGTGGCTTTCTTCAGTCTCCTTGTCAATGAATTTTGAGTGTCAGAAAAGATGATTTGAATCTCAAGTATATTAGCAATTTTCAGATGGTATCTGTGTTCCTGATAATGATATTTGTTAACTACTTAAAATCCATTAACAACCTTGCAATTTATGTGGCATTTCTTTTCATATACCAGAAGGTTTAAGTCAGTATTTGAGAATCTAACAAGGACATACAGATGGCAATTATGAGAGAAATTCTCAAAATGTTTAAACATGTGTAAGTGATTTCAGTTACATATGTCCTTTATCTACTAGGCTTTTAAATTTTGAATAAGTAAATGAATGTTGTTAGAAAGAAATTGAAATCAAGCATGTAAAACAGGAACGTTCCTTCAGGGTATGATCCAGTACTACTTTGTTAAAAATATATATTTAACATTTATGCTATTTCAGTGTAATTCTTAAAGTACCCTATGATTCATTAAACATCTATGCATATTTAATAAGTGATCTGACATACTGTGTATATCACTGTTTTACAACAAATTTAAAAGTCAGCCAACATGAACATAGTAAAGGTTTACAACATAGTTTACCAAGTGATGGAATTGTGTTTGTGTGCTCATGAACACGTGTGCTTATTTCATTTCTATTTTAATTTGGTAGTCATACAACATAAAGGTATGCAAGTCATGTTTGCTCTTTGAACTTTAAAACAGCTAAGTAGAGAGTCATAAATATGATTTATAAGTGAATCTTGTTTGTAGAACCCAAGTATACATTAATTTGAAAAAAAAAAAACGCAAATAGCAAACCCCAAACTGTGACGTTCTCTTTTCACTTTTTAAACTGAAGAAACTAATGCTCTGCTTTTTATTTTCTACATTTCTCTTTTCAGATCCTTCTGGAGCACATTTCCACATCTTAAGAAGAACCATGTATCACATTTTCTTAAAAAAAAATCATTTAAAATGGTTTCTAGAACAGCAAGGCACATTTCATTTCAAGGATGGTGACTGTCTCACCAAAACAAGAGCATTTCTGATTTTGTAGTTCGACTCCCACACTCTTGTAGAAGCTTATCATTCAAGAAGAAAACTGTTACAGAATGTTTCAGAGAATATAAACATCCTTCTTGATTTATGGAATGTGGGAGATATTTGTCTCAATCTTTTGGAGTACTGGAGGCTTGTGGTTTTTCTCTTGAAAAAACAAATCTCCACTCTGCTTAAAATATGAACACTTCACCAAAGTTAAAGCACTTCTTATTTTTCTGCAAATTATGAAATTATCTTACTCTGTAGCCACAGGCCTCCTTATTTTTAAATTATAAGTTTTTATCTATCTAACATATAATACTATGCAGTTTCTGGGTCTAAATTGATAATCTTTCACGTTAAACTTATGCAAGCGTTTCTAATTTTACTGAAAGTAAAGCAGATTTAAAATAAATATATCGGGCTGGCTTATAGTCAATGCTAGAGACCTTGCAGGACATGCGTGGTCCTGGGGTCCATCTCCAGAGTTATGCAGATGGGGATGTTTTGACATAAAGGTAAAGAGGAAATAAAGATGCCTGAACCCTAATCCTTGTTTTGTCATGCTCCCTAAGGCTAACAGGGACTAGTCCCTCTCCTACTGGGAGGAAAATAACTGGGAAATGGAAGAGAATACAGTAATCAGAGAAGAGATGGGAAGAAAAAAGAAACAGGAGGAAGAAAGAGGCACGGCACAGCTTCCCTCCTGTATCAGATGTGATTTAGGGGCAGCAGAGACAACCTGAGTGTGGGCAAATCTTGTGATTGCAGGTAGATCCGCTGTGGCCCACAGTAAGCGACAAGTTAGACGATATTCCGTCAGCTGCTTTTGTTTTTGCATGGGTTGACACTAGGCAAATGATCTAAATCTCTTAAATTTAATTTACTTATCTATGCTATGAATGTATTTTTCTTTTTAAATTGATGGTTGTTTACAGAAATACTTCCATTTTTTTGGAAAATACACGACACATGGAGGCCCTGCAATCACTGTGTGGAATTAATAAAACAAACCATGTGTTTCACGTACTGACACTTAATGAACTCTTAACTCAGTGAACGGAAAGCATCTTAACATTGCTTCGATTCAGTGTTCCTACCACCGGATGGGTCCTGGGGCTGCCCTTGTTTCTTTGTAGCCCCAATGTCACAGCTTTCATGTCATTTTAAAGTTGGTGGAAAGATTGGTATCTGCTCGGCCCCTATTCTATTTTTTGTTTTTGTGATCATTCAGCTTCCGCTAGGATACAAAAAGGTAGAAATCAGAACTGATGACCCAGTGGCTGTGTAACTGGTTCAGGTACTTAGCATCATGCAAAAGATCACAAAAACTATTCAGCAAACCCAGCAAATGCATGTTGGGTTCGGGAACTTTCCTGAGGCGAAAATGTGTCAATGGACACCATGACACTGAAATTGTGCTAGTGATTCTCCTTTATCCAAGGAATTAGGAGAATTGAAACAGAACTGACTTCAGTGGTTGAACAGTTAATGAAAAGCAACGGTGAAGTCACCGCTGCAAGACATGCTGAAGGTGAGAGCTACAGTGACAGTTGTATATTTTCCTCCTCTCCAGTGCTCTGAATCCCCTTCAGAAAGGCATATCCGCAGGCCACACTGGAAAGGTTATATTTCAGTCTGGTCCAGCACAGCTGGGAGAGATGTGTACATTTCATCAGTAAGCAAGTAAAACCCCTAAAGGACACTGACTGAGAATGTAGAGGTGAATCTGTCTCAGAAGCAACCCCTAGTAGTCCAAATTACACAAAGATGTCATGTACCCAGCACACCCAGGGACAACAGCAACTGGAAGGAAACAGCAGAAGGCCTGGAAATCAGCGCGGCTTTCTCCCTTCCCCTTGGTTGGTTTGTCTGGAGTTTCCTTTGGTTTGCTTGTTTCGTTTCTTTTGTCCTCAGGATTGACCCCAAGGTCTTCATGTTGGATGATATCCTTAGCTCCTTCATTTCTTAATTTTTTTCTTTTAAAGAGAATTGAAAAACATAAAGAACAGTAGCAAGATGCCGATAACGTAGACAAAAACAAGACCAAGCAAAAACAAGAAGAATGATACAGAGCGCAGAACAAAATGATAGGGACGGACGGTGGTTGTTTCATTACGTGTTTTTTCTTCATCAGTGTGGCGGGCCTCCTGCCCACCTCCCAGAGCGCTTGGATTGGAGGCTTACTCAGCAATTCCTTTCTTAATTACTTAAAATATTTATCTCCCTGGGATGTGATGGTAGAATTTGCTCTCGGTGGAATACTGTGATAGTCTGAATGATTCTGTAATATAAGAAGCCTGCCGCCAAATAAAGACCCACCCTCCTTCCCTTCCTTCTCTTCTTCCCGTTTCTCACTCCTTCCCTCTCCATCTTCTCTGTTTCTTATCCCATACTTCTTTGCACTATAACAACTTCCTTCTGCCGCTGTGGTTACCTTAAATGCTGGGAATCAGAAGCCAGACTACACAGATAGAAGAGAGATATTTTCCCCTAAATCTCTGAAATCACTCAAGTTTTCCTTGGCAGATACTAAGCTCATAACCCTCTCAAACAGATGAAAGTCATGGCAGTATTTGTAAGAGGGGATATCAAAGATTACATAAAGTTGGTTTCTTACCCAACTCTATTGCATTCTTTCAGGGAGCTTTGCTTAGAGACAGACAGGATATTGTTGATTTCGATGTTATGGGGAGGTCACATGTTTAATTGTTTCTCCCACCCATTAAAAACATACAAGAAAATATCCTGTTGAAATTCAATTCCCAATCCCTCAGCAAGTCCTATCTCCTTCCTCCGTCAGCTCCTTGGCACATCCCGAGTACCTCAACAGCTGCTTTAGATGAAATCCGCAGACAGCTGCAGGGGATAGTTTTCAAACCCAAAGTAATGTGAGTTGAAAAGTTCACAACAAAGTTTTTATCATTCTCCAAAAGGAAGCTCTTGTACTTACAATAATAACTGAAATCTTTAGCCCATTTTAATCTGACTATTTGTTTTTGTTGTTGTTTAGTTTCTATTTTTTAGCACTTTCTATACTTCTGTTTCTAAATCTTTGTTCGGTACGTACTTTTATCACATTCTGTAGTTTTTCTCTGAGTTCTGCGGATTGTTTCCTTAGCTGCACAGGAGTTTGTTAGTTTGATACAATATCATTTTTTCTATTTTTACATTTGTCCTTTGTGCTTTGGGAGTTTCAGCCAAAGAGTATTTGCTTATACCAATACGTTCCAGTGTTTCCTCTATGTTTTGTTTAGATAATTCATAAATTCAGGCCTCGCATTTAGGTATTTTATTTATTCTGAGTTATAGGATTAAACAGTCATTATAATATTTTGTGCTTAAGTCTCTTTTTCCATTTAAGATTTTTCTAATTTAGCTGTATGTATAGAATCTATAAAATGTGGCTATACACTGTGTCAAAAGTTGGATGGAATAGCTTATAAAGTTTAAGAACAATTCCAGATATTTTAATTAAAATCATAGAATTCAAAACACATTTGTCAAAAAAAGCACACCAGGGTGAAATAATCAGATATGGACAAATTTGTTTGAAAGTGGGCATACCAATTTGACATATACCAAGTTAGTACATTTTTGGAGAACACAGTGGTACCTCAGTTCATGAACTATTTGCTCTACAATTTTGGAAAAGATGACTACGTGTGTGTTTGTGTGAGAAAGATGGCCATGTTTGTCACCTGATGTAGAATTTGGTAACAAAAGAAAATTTGGTCAAATGTTTCTGTTTGCTAACCACATTGTTTGCAATCTAAAGCATCCAGGAACTGAGCTACCACTGTATACTGCTCAGATGCGGTGATGCTACGGAAACTCCTACTGTGAGAAATATAAAGAACATTTTCTTCCCAAGAAAGATTGGAGACAGAGTCTCACCGTGTAGTTCAAGCTGGCTTTGAACTCACTCTGTAGCTAAAGGTGGACTCAAACTCACAGTGAGTTTTCTGCCTCAGCCTTCCACATGCTGGGATTATGGACATGTGTCAACCCACAGGCAGATATGCTTCTTCAATTTAAAAATGTTTAGTAGAAAATGGAAAAAAAATCCTGTACTAGTCCTAAAAATCTTGTGTATAGGTTAAATTCTATGTAGTCATAAATACAATATTACAAAATAATGTTTGAATACTATATCATTAGTGTTTATAACATTAACTAACATAGGGTATACGAAAGTTATATTTTGTAAACACAGATGCACACACATATGGAGATATTTATTTTCTTTTCACTTGATTGTACTTTTCTTAAAATATCATGCCATGGAAATGGTTACATTAAAAAGAAAACATCAATGCAAGACACAGGTGAAGGTATATCTGAAACCAAGCATCCAGGAGGGATTTCCTGACACTTGCGGCATCTTTGGATTTAAAGTCCATTGTCAGGTGTGCTGAGTGAGAACTGCGCAAGTTAATGGTATAGGTTTTGCTTATTTTGAGCTCAGTAACACTTTTAAAAGTCAGAAAAAGAAAGGCAACCAGCAAAAGTGCACGTTCAGGAATGAAGCAGGGGCAATCCGACACCCTCCTCAGGTGCTGTCCCTTCCAGCTGCGCACACTGGAATCTTCTGTGTTTCTTACTCTTCCATTCTGAAGGCCAGCCTAGTCTTGGTCACTTTTGAAGCTAAAGGTTGAAGAGGCTAAGGTGAACCATTTTCTTTTAATTGAGCATTAAAACTTTTTTTCTGTAAATTGTGTTTTAGTTAGTTTAGTGCTCCAGAGAAAGTCCTCAGATGAGTGGCAAGTGTAGGGACCCTACCTGCTGCAAGGCCTGGTGGGATTGGAATGCCTGAACTTAAATGTCAATATACTGATAAGCTGGGGTAGATACTCACGCAGCAGACTACAGGGGGAGGCATAGAATGCTCACTTTAGTTTTCAGTTCTGCTCCTTGCAACCTATGTGGGCTTTGGCAATAGTTTGAACATCTTTGGGTCCTAATGGTCTCCTTTTTGAAATATCACAACACTGCTTACCATCTTACCTTAAAATGATACCGGATACAACTGGGAAAGTGAAAACGAACTAAAATCGGCCATATGTTTTCAATTGCATTTTCTGAGTAGGATTAGAAAATATAGACCACAAATTTATTTATTTATTTATTTTTTTGGACCACAAATTTAAAAATCAATTTGAAGTGCAATGCTGGGGCAATCTGGATGCACAGTGTCCTCAAGTTTTGTTGTTTTTTTTTTTTTTCTGAACTTCCTAGTTTGACATTCTCTGACAGGGAGATTATTGCTTTGGGTCCTAGATGCTGGTGTTTTGATCTCAGCAGATTCCCCAACATTATGATCACTCATTTATTTGAGGTTTTAAAAAAGTCAAATCTTGTGAATAACCTTTCTGATTAATATTGATGAATCTCTCCTTTAAAGAAAAATAAATAAATAAAGTCTGTTCCAAAAATGTGATATTTCTATGATGGATACACTTATTCAACATTATTAGTTCCATTTGGTCCCAGAAGAGGGAGACTGTGACCCTCCCAGGACTCCGGTGACCTGTTCAGCTGCCTTTCCCCTGGGATGCTCTGAACTGGCAGCCTGTCCCACTTCACCTTCCTGGCTCCGGGGTACACGTGCAGACCACTCTCCACAGCAGGGTTCTGCTCATCTCTCAAGGCTGGCAGGCTGCCAATGTTGCTTTGAACTGTGGAAGATCTGAGAAGTGCTTGATGGCTTTGTATGTAGTGTGCTTTGATACCAATGATTTTTGAGTGTGAACATCAAGGCAGCATAGCTGCAGCTCACAAAGAAAGAAAAATAACAATAAAATAAATGTCATGGAGATTAGAAGTAAACAGTGGGTGAAATGCTTAGAAGATTCTTCCTATTGTTTCTCTGTGTGTGTCTGGGAAGATCTTGTTCATTCAGGTTCAAGACCAAAAGCCAATTTGTCATGAACTCTCCCTTCCACTTGGACATGTAACAAATTGCTCACAAAAACTGTCCCCAAATTTCATCACTTTCCTCCTCCAGGAACTTTAAAGTATTGCACCATTATAGCAGGCAGTTACAGAATATGAGAAGGACAATTTGGCATTAGCTATAATTTTTAAATATTTTTTCAAAGGTAGGTTTGGGGCGGGCTGAAGTGGTATCAGTGAATATACCTTGCGAATCAATACCTTCAGTCTGGCACGCTGCTGGAGATGCAGTAACGCAGGCGAGGAACAGCTGGAAGAGAGACTCCACCTGGGCTTTCACATTAAATTGGTATCTCATCATATTAAAATAATCTGTCCACAGAAACTGCTATGAAAGAGGTGCTGTATCTCAGGCTTAGTTCACATTTCTCCTGAAATCACAGCCTCTACAACAAGCTTCCCTCCAAAGGACCCCGAAGACAAGCATAGATGAGTGTTAAGTAAGGGCAGCCATGCCAAAGAATTCAGTACAGTCATTTGTCCCTGGTACTCAGAGCAGGGAAAGAAGTTCTTGGAGTCAGCTTTACATGTTACAAAACCATATCAATTCAAAATAATTGGAATTTATTACCATAAACTAAATAGAAGAGGCAAGTGTTTTCTTACTCCTTCCAAAATTTTTTTGTTTTAATCTTTTAAAAGATAAAAGGTAATCTCTCATTAAATTGGGAAGCATCTTAGGGTAGTTTTACAGACTATATTTAATTACTCACCCATGAATTAAAAAAAAAAATCCCTACAATTGCCTACCCAGTCTTTATTCTCAGTTTAAGGTTTCTTTAAGTTCACTCCTGTGGATGCTTCCCTACGCTGGTCCATCTCTTCTAGTAACACACGGCAGTGGGAGAACTGAGCAGTCAATTCGGAACATGAGTTTTCACAATATTCTGCACTGAATTGTGTCTCCACACAAATCATATGTTTAAGTCATGACCCTCCCTTAAATTTGTGATGGGAACTTATTCGGAAGTAGGGCGTTTACAGAGGTAATCAAGTTAAAGTGCGGTCACTAGAGAGAACCCTAACCCGATCTGACCGAGACCCATAAAAGGGGAATTTTGTACTCATGCAGGAAGAATGTGAAAACAGCCACATAAAAACCATGGAGGGGCCTGGCACAAGCCTTTCCTTACTTCCTGCAAAAGAAAGCAACCCCGTGAGCACCTTGAAAGTGTGAACAAGCACCAGCTGTTGTCTAAGCCATCTAGTCTGTTGTTCTGTGTTACCGCCACTGCTGTGGAAATCTAATGCCTGTAACTACCAGTCAATTCCTATGTAACCTAGGCTATGGTATTGTTTGCCTTCGGGCTTTATTTATTAAACATAATACAACAGTAATTATGCAGCTTCAACTATTTTAATAAGAATGGAAAAATTTAGGTGGGACAGTGACTGTAGAAACAGCTACATGTTTATGCTATTGTGAATACTATTTGAGGTCCATATCACAACTAGATAGTAGTGGCAAATTGTATGGTGTTCAAAATGTTCAGCTTACTATATCACTACCTTGCATTTTTATTTTTTGTTTTTATGATCTCGAGACTCACTAAACTGCAAATATTTTTCAGAATGACAGTAAAAATAGTTTAGAGACCAAAGGAAGAGTCCAGATATAGAAATGGAAACTGCGATGTAGTACAGATTCATTTATTTCAGACACGTGTTCATAGAACATTCAAACTGTAAAGGACAAAAGAGTTAAATATGATAAATGCAACCTGAACAACCCTATGCTTGTTTCTAAGAGCTTGAGTTATTGATTCTAATTTCTACTTGTATCTTCATTACATATAATTTCATAAAGATTGCAGAGTATTACACTGTTGTCTTTATATTTGCTGAAGCTCACAGAGTGCTTTTATAACCCCCATAGTTTACCCATCCAATGATTGACCTATACATAGCAGACCCTTCTGTTTACATGGAGGAAATGACATTCCTACACAAGTATGACAGAGAGAGAGG
>PVLD010005045.1:42111-117320 GCA_004027595.1 Dinomys branickii | reverse complement strand
TTTTTCTGTTGTTGAGAGGATTAACTGTCTGACTAAATTTGCATGTCTGTATATGGGTCCATACATCTACAATTCGAAGATATCAATGGATAAAGCAATAACCACTGTTGAGACCATATCACCTTGTCTATAGATTAGTTGTGATTGTACTATTTTCTATGATAATTGGTGTCTGTTTGTCAATATGTTTTTGTACTTTCATGTTTCTAAAATAAAAAAAAAAAAAAGAGTTCGGTAATTTTTAACCCATTTTTCGCAACTCCAAAGTCTAGCGCTGTATAAAAGCTACCAATTCTCTCGACAGTAGCTTCTTCCAATCCACACTGCACTAGCAGTCAGCTTCCTGCTTAGATCTGGATCACTGCCTTCAGGACCCGTGCCAAATGGGGTGAGTCTCGGGTCCTCAGGTGCATATGGAGCCTAGTCTCGTGTATGATGGTTCTCCTGGAATCCATGTGGGAGGTCAGAGCTGCCTGTAGGGTGAGTGGGTGTCTGCAGTTCCAGGGATGCTCAGAAGCAGGGAGCAGCACACGTGCTTTGCAGCAGTATTTCCAGTCTGCAAGCAAAGACACTGCGTCCAGGGCCATTCTCTAGACTCACGAGAGCACACAGCAAGGTTGTGGAGGCTCTGAATGAAAACTTCTGTGAGAGTGGCAGGCTGCATACACTCTTAGTGTTGAGCGAAGAAGGCACTGTTCACACATAACATCGCCCATGGGAGGACACCAGGGAGTGCAAGTTTAAGGCCAGGGCCTGGGGCAATGTCCAGAGGGAGAAAAGCAGAAGCTTCTTCCTCAGCCTTCTGTAGACAGACAGATAAGGACAATGTGGGCAAAAAGGAGCTCATGATGGGCCTACATCAACGGGGAGCTGGGAGGTCCCCTGCTCTACAGCCTGTAGGTAGGCCTGTGCAGCTGAGGGCAATGGGTGTGCACTGCCACCAGAAGCACGGCAGCTCTGATGGCCTAAGAATTCCTAGGAAGCCATCCATCCCCAGCACTTCCTCTCCATCTACCCAGAGCACAAGTGAGCAACTGCTGAGACTGCTCCATAATGTGCTGGTCAGCAGGAGCCTCCCAGGAGCCCCACACTGGGCTGGGCCTGGTGGGACAGTGCGAGGAGGCATCAGGAGCCCTGCTACACTATGTGGTATGTTATGTGACCATCACCCTGAGAGAGGATCCTGGGGTCTGCATCGCAGACATGCTCCTTGCTAATTTCATAAATCTTCCCAGGAGACCTATAACAAGCAGTTCCCAGGCTTCCTTTGTTTAAACTCATCTGCTTATCTGAACTAGAGGACATCTGGGGAAAACACTTGCAGATGGCAAAGGGAATCACAGTAGTCAACACATGAGACCAGGACCCCAGCCTAGGCTGCCCATCTGGCTGCGCTGAAACAGGGCTGTGGTCCTCATGTGAGCCCAGAAATAGTTCTTATTGATGTACACTTAACTAACATATAAAATCTCTTCACTCAGGAAAATGAGGCCTTTTGCCTTACCCCTCATCTTTCTTGTTCTTCAAATGACTTAGGACCCCTCCTGTTGGTACCAATCCCCCTTGCCCCTCTGATCCAGCCTCACATAACTTTTAGGATTGTAAGAGTAATAACATCAGTGCCATATGTAAGCGTTTCATCTGTACCGTGGGAGCGATAAGCATTTTACAGAGCCTGTGTAAGAGCTGATTGCTCTAATTCCTGTAAAATGCATAATGACACTTGTGGCAAGAGTCAGTGACTTAACACATGAGCAGGACACTGAGAAGCCCTGGCCTAGCTCCTCTCCCCTGCCTGATTAAAACCCCAGGGCAGGAACTATGTTTGTATTTACCATTTCCTTCCCAAGATCTGGGCAGGTGCTGGGCAGCAGGTTGAACAAGTTAACCCAGAACTGTGTGTCCCCAAGGAGACTGATCTCCCCCAGGGCTCTTTCCATTGACACCCCTGAGAACCGGCCTCCTCCCTTTAAAGAATCACTGCGGCTTAAGGATTAGGCACCACCCTGAGGGCTCATCCACTGTTTCCTCTAAGAATCTGACCATTTCTCCCTGTTGGGACCAGAGTGGCCCCTCTAGCAAGGGCCTGGTTCATAGGAGTTCTACTCATAGCCATGGGGGTCAGGGCTTCTGCCTCTCATGGCAGATATCTTAGGATCTTGCCACCAACAGCTCTCAAACCTTCCTGGGAGATCTTTGTGAAGTGCCTTTAATATGCAGATCTGATTTGTTGCCCTGAAGTGGTCCCTCCAGAGAACATTCAAACCACTCCGCAGATGCTGGGAAAGAGAGAACAGACAATGCACCCCTGGTTCTGACTCTCGGTCAGGTGGGTGGGAATCATCTGTAACAAGGCCAAGCCCTGCTCTTCTCCTGGCCCTGTCAATCTTTCTGGTTTGTTCCCCATTGTGGCCCTTCCCATATGTGTCCATACATGTGCAATGGGCCCTTGAGCCTCTCTCGTTGCCTAAGTTGCACCTGTTTTGGGTCAACAATGCTGACTGTGACTCTGCCTCTGGCAGGAATAACGAGCAATGAGCTGCCACAGCTTGTCCTCTGGAAGCTGAGTTAAACAGGGAAGGCACACATGAGGGAGCACTGGCAGCCTAATCCGCTAGTGACTTCTTTAATGCTGCATTGTATCTTCACGAGCCCCTGAAAAGGAAGAAATAATACATCCACTTTGCAGTGGAGGAAATGGGTCTGGGAGCGGTACAATCACACAGTCTCCGAACTGATGAGCTGGATTCTGAGTTCTGTGTGTCAGGACCCTGGCGTGTCTGCTCTGACCATCAGGCTTTGCTGTTTTCCAAAGCAATCAAGCAACTGTGAGCGGGCTCATGAAATCTTACTCTGGTGGTTGGGGTGAATCTCATTAAGTTCCTTTTGTAGCAAGGCTTTACTGCCGGTGAAAAAATTTTGGAAACAAGATAATTTTTATTTGATTTTGCTCTTGTCATTACTGAGAGCCGTGAATCACTAAAACAACCACAGACGCAATCCAGTTTTATTTCACGCATTGTTTCAGATAGAAACTTTCACTCAGCTCACACTGGGAAACCTCCACCAGTCACTTCCAGACTAGCTGGGAGCTTTTGCCTTGTACATTGGACAGTTACTGGGCCAGGGGTGGGGGTGGATGTCACTTTTGCTGAATTCACCAAAGGACTTGCCTGTGAGTCTTTTAGGAAACAGCCCAGTGAGCTTGTAAGTTGGAGCTTAACTCTCCTACCTGTGTCAGGAGCTGACATAAAAATGAGGAATGACTGTAATGCTTCTCCGCTCAACTCCATTTTAATTGAAAATTATGTCTAAGATCGCTGCCTATCTGGACTTTGCCTGTCTCCTTTCTTTCAGAGTGCATGGATTTATGCACCTGCTCATATTAAAAGCCATCCTATTTAGCGTAAATATGCACAGGTTTCTGTTTGTTTGTACAATAAATATTACAAAGATCATAAGGAAATTAAAATGGAGCTCGACGACAGCTGTCTGCTGATGATCTACCGCACATGAATCACATCCTTGAGAACTATTATCCCCAAACATCACGGTTCCTGTATAAATATTTTTACACCTTGGTTCTAAATTGCAGAAGAGAGAATCTTCTAATGGATTTATAGCTTATCAGTGAGTTTCAGGGAAGCTGGAGATGGATGGGTTCTCTCCAATAGAGTATTCATTTAAAACAATCGACCACAGTTCAATTTTGCAGTCTATTTGTTTTAGTAAACTGGCACGCTTGCTATAATTCACTTTATTTTTAAGGGAAACATATTACCTACACAAACACAGGAGCTTCACTGTGGAACTTGAGCCAAAATGGATGTATTTGTAGGGTGTTTTTTAAAGTAAAAGTGTCAATCTCATTTTTTAAGAATTTAATTTCTCCCTTGAAGATAGGGACATTGGTCTAAAGATACAGATTTGAATAAAATTAGGTTTATATTATAAATTAAATGGCTTTAAAGCAGAAGCGTGACTTGAAGATTACTTTCAAATTGGGTAATAAAATGTCCAATTTTCCTGAAACATCCCAGTCCCCTCCTCTAAGTGGCTCCAGGGCTCACAGATCAGGTCAAGGTGCTGGGAACTCTGGGAACTCTGTTGAAATCTGGGTTTCCTGACTTACACTGTGATCTGGACTGTCAGCCCCTACATCAGCAGAGATGTTGCTGTATTTCTGCTTAGTCCCAGAATCTGGATGCATCCTTGTTCATAGTATACACTCAGTAAGTAGTGTTTCTGCCCTTCACTAATTAGGAGAGAATCCATACTCCCAGGTATACTCAAAAATACAGGAGGATGTGGCCCTGCACAGATTCTGCACAAGTGCGGGCCCGAACAAAAGATGCAGAACAGGCCAAAGGAAAGGAGAATCTGCCTCTTCTCTTTTTCATGCTTTATAAAATTTCATGAAGTTTGCTGTTAAAATTCCTATGTGCTAAAGAGTCAATTATTTGATTTGCAAAGAGCTTTTCTCCAAATAACTAGATAAATGGAATAACCTGCATACAGATACACATACACACACACACACACACACACACATACACACTTACCCCTTTCACAGCCAGAGCTCCAGATGTATGAAGAGACTTTGATGTCAGTACCATCATCAGTGTGTTTCAACTGACAACCCCCCCCCATAGGACAATTAACTATTCTCACATGTAAAGGGAATCTCCAGATGACCTCATTACTGCTGCAAGTCACACTGACTGACGTAAAACCATGTAAACAGAAGTGATTAGGTCCTTAAACCATGAGCAGGTCTGGGGTATCCCAGGCCCCCCTCTCCAAATCTCTAAGTAAGAAGCAAGAACAGCCACAGGTTAGAGACTTTACCTCAAGCCTTCACCTGTTCATGACATGAAAGTAATGATGATTATTTGAAAGTCTAATAGATATATTGATAGATTTAAAAACTATCTCCTTTGCAGCTTACTACCTGGAAGCAGCGTGTGTGGGTGTCTTTGTGTGGGCTGAGCTTTTCCCCAGCACCTGGATGTAAATATAGTAGGATCATGTGGCTGAAACCTTTGTGTGTCTGGAGTATGTCATCTTAAAGCAAGTGTCATTTCTTTCAATAAAAAAATAAGATCAATGAAAAGAAAGAAATTACCAGTGAAATTTGTTACCCCAGAGAATAAAATTTTCAAGTATCTATTTGAAGCCTCATACTGAGCTTCAAATAGTTTTTATACTGAGAAAAACCCTTTCCTGCTATGGCTGCCTGCACCACTAGTGAGGTCTCTCTAGCTCTGGCTCAGCGGGTATGAGAGGGCAGTTAGCGATCAATGGCACTGACACTCACTAGCAGCAGGTAGTAATATCCCTGCATTTGTATCTTGTGCTTAATCACTGTTTGAGCCTTACACGGGGATTTTTTTGCTCTAGGTAGGGAGATTTCCACACCCCACGCAGCTCTTGTTGTTCAGCTTCCCACTGAACTTCCTGGGGAGACCTCAGGAACATGCTGTCCATTCCAGAGCAAGACCACTGCTAATGTGGAGAGGACACTGGCACAGCATATACGAATACGAGAAGGTGAAATTTGTCAAAATGAAAAACAAAATTAAAGGGCCTTGTCTATTTTGTCTAATCCCTAATATCAAACCAACACACAGAAAGTGAACACATATATATATTGAGGAGAAGTGAACTGACTCTTTTCACACTGACATCTAACATGAGATGCTATGTCAAAAGTCACCCAAATTAAGACCCAGAGAAGGAACCACAATTCCCAAGTGGCTCAGCAAGAGGATGAGCCACCTGGGCTCCTCAATAAAGGTAATAGAATGATTTCAGGGTTCCATGTGCCATGCCCCTCTGCGTGCCATTCTCTCTTATCCTAATGAAACCACCACTCAGCAGGTTCAGGAACTGTCCCATTTCATGGAGGAAAGACAAAATCAGGGCTTCAGTGACTAGGAAGTCTGCCTGCTACTGGTGTCCTGCTGTGATTTAAATTTGGAGCTAAGGCAACTCAGTCATGACAGCATGTGCTTCCTCTTCTGTCCCCAGCTCATTGTTGGTAGTTTTAATAGGTAAATTTGCCTGTTTTAATTCAATTAGAAATGAATGCCTTACAACCTAGACACCTTATTGGAGCAGGAATTGCTTCTTAAAAGAAGAGATATAGGATGAACCAGACTCTACTGCAACACAATCTTTGGCCCTAGTTTCAAGGAAATATTGATTAGTCTCAACTTAGCATTTCCCCAGGGGCTACCTCCTCTCCACGGTCCTTTTCACTGGATTCATTTCCTCACAATCTCTTATTCTAACTTTCTTTGTGTTTCACTTCTAAGGATAAGCACATCTCAGTGGAAGTGCCTTTTAAAGTCTCTTATACTCAATCTTGTCTTGGTTTCTCTATAGCAAAACATTTTGTTGTTAGGATGATGCCCTGAGATTCACAAACACATACACACAATGCAAAAATCTCCTCAAGAAAATACGTCTCTTAGACATACTTAGAAAGTATATCACTCATTCTCTCTCCTCCCTTCCGTATTGGACCCACCAGGGATGTTGCTATAGTGGTTGCTCATATTAACTCTCTGAGAACCTGTCCATTACACTCTAGTTCAGCTCCTAGAATGTTCTTGCTTCAGGTAAAAAGACATAAGGAAAATACTACTAAAACTCCATCAAACAACAGATCATATTGGTCTTACCCAAAACTCTAGAGCGTTCTTGGATATATTCCAGGAGAGAGTCACATTGGAAGCTCTAGAATTTTATGCATGCACTGACTTTTTAAGCTATGCCCTTATTGAGATACAAATCACATAAGGTAAAATTGGTTGTGGAAATACTATGATCCAGTTTTGGAACATATCCACTACACCCATAAGAGCTCTCAGGGACATGTATAGTTAATCTCCAATCCTACCCACAGCCCTGGGAAAACACTAATCTGCTTCTGGATCTGTAGATCTTCCTATTCTAGAAACTTCCCCGAAATAAATTCATGTGGTCGTGTGACCAGCTTCCTTCACTGGGTGCGATGTTGTCAAAGTTCACCTACACTGTGGATAGCAAGTCAGCACCCTGCCTTTCCATCCGGTGCCTGCTGATGAGGACTTCCACCCTATAGGTATCACACATTCATTCAGATCCCAAGGAGAGAAGTATCAGTGCTCCTCATTTGGTAAACCATTCCTCATACAGTTTTATTTTTTTAAAGACTCATCTTTGTACCTTTGCCATCCTTGATGTAATGTGTTTCCATTTCTGGCTATTTCAGTTCCCTTGCACATTCAAACTTGGATGTTTAGAGAACAACTAATTGCTCCTCATGATTGTTCCAGATTGGTGGTAATGTCTGTGCGTCCCATGAGCCCACAGCACACAGTAATGATTTCCCTATCCATCCTTGCTCCTGGAGGACCAGGTGCCAATGAGGCGGGGCCAGCATGGTGGCATCAGATGCTGGCACAAAAAGCAGAGATAAGGAAGGGGGAAGACAAGCCTGAAGAGACGATGTAGGTAATTGGGGGAGGGATACATGTACATGAATGCACACACATCCATCCACATTTGTGTCTTTTATGGGAGAAGGGCCAGGAGTTTGTGTTAAGTGAAAAAAGTACATTTCTGGAAATCAATCTCCCACAGTTGCAGCAATCATCCTTAGACCCTTCTGTACCTCGTGGAAAATAAAACAGAAAGAGCTGAAGTGAGGTCAGTGCTTGGAAGACAGCCCAGGGTCAATGCTTGAATGATCATGCAAAATTCAGATAAAACTCATCAAACTGCTCCAACTGGGTATGTCTTTTTGTATAGAAATCATACTGCAGTAAAGCAAGCTTTTTAAAGCAAACTATCTGCTGTCTGGAGCACAGTCATATTGTTGGGAGAATGCCATCTGTCCTACCTACTGCCCTACCTAACTCAGCACTCTGCTTCTACCCAGTGGTCTCTCCTCCCTAAGCAGCCTGCCTTCTGGAGGAGCCATGTACCTGTACTGTGGCTGTCCAGCCTTGGAAGCCTACTGGGGCTTTTCCTGGGCTTGAGACTCCCCGCTGCAGCTGGACTCCAAGGATGACCTGTATTGAGACTGCGCCTTCCTGACTTTCCAGAATAGTATCCTGCCCTTTCTTGTCTGAGCGGTACATGTTCCCAACAAGGTTTGTTTCCACCCATCAAGATACTGTCTTTTGTTATTTTCGATGTGGCTGGGTTTTAGGTGTTACTTATTTATTTTTAATTGACACAGTGTGTGCACATATTTATGGGATACAGCATGACATTTCAATGTAAGTGCACAGTGTAAGGAACAGCTCTGGCCGTGGGCATATGTGTCACCTCAGATATTTACAGTTTGGTGGGAGAACATTCAAAATTCCCTCTACTGTCAGGGTTTAAAGACTCAGTGTTTGTCAGCCGTATTACCCACGGTGCTATAGAACATTAAAAGTCATTCCTCTTATTCAGCTGCATCCCTGTACCTACTAATCATCTTCTCTCTACCCTCAGACCTTCTAGTAATCACTAGCCTAGTCCCTATTTCTGTGATATCCACTTGGCTGACTTTAAATCTGGAAAGGTAAGTACATGTGACTCAGCTTTGTACACAGCAAAGACATACCTGTGGCCCAGCAGATCCAGAGGTGCCCTGCATTGCCAGCCCTGACCTGCAGCCCTGCTCAGATCTCTGTCCTGAGCTCCTGCCACAGCAAATCCATGTGCATTTCAAAGGGTTCTGCTGTGTGCAAGTGGCCCTGCCCCACAGACGCCCTGCCTCCAGGCCTCCCTCCCGGTCGGCATTGCAGCTCTCCGAGTCCTGCTTAGGCCCTGCTCCCCACCCCACTGCCTCCCCTGGGAGGGCTATGGCAGAACCTCTGCGACTAACACGACAGCTTTTCTGCAGTGCATTTTTAAGTCACTGAAATCCCACTTTTTGACCAGAATTTCTTTGTAATTCGAACTCTGGCTCCAGGGCTTTAAGAAATAGGTCTTCAGATTCAGGGGTATCTAGGAGGCCCGCATGTGCCTGATTCCCTCTTCCTGAGCAGCACCTGCTCTGCCTGGCCTGAAGGTCTGCGCGGGGCTCTGCCTCTCAAGGTGTCCCATGGACTCCACGTACACTGGGCCCTGGGGCTCTGGAGGCTCACTGTGCCCGTCTTCATCTGTTTGCCATAGCTACTCCTGGGTTCATATCCCAAAAGTTATAGCCAAAACAGGCCCAGTGGGGCCTCAGTCTACAGAATTAAGAGAAATGGAGTGCTCTGCTTGTTTGGAACTAGTGGTTGTTACTTTTTTCTGTAAAGAGCAATATGGTCTCTGTCATATGTCACAACCACCCTTATTTTGCAAACCATACAAAACAGTTAGATTTGGCCCTGTGGATCTAGTTTTTTCCTTATTTACTTTGGGGAAGAATTTTTGTGCAGCTATCAGAAGGATGAAAGAGAGGCAGGAGGCGGGAACCGTGGGCAGTGCAGCCTGGGAGCCCTGCCTTCCTCCTTTGGTCCTGCTCTAGCCTTGGACCGCAGCCCCACAGGGAAGGGAAAGTAGATCTCGTTGTGGGAAGGATTTCAACAGCAGAACCCAAGCTAGGTGAGAAATCCTTCCTGTTTGCCTCTTATCTGCTGATATCTAAGGTCCCAGAGGTAGTAATTAGCCAGCTCAGATCCCACTTCCAGAGAGGGAGGCATCTCCCCCATGAGGAGGCAAGTTAGAGGCCAAGGTAGAGCCCTGTCAGGGTGGCTTGGACTAGAGAAGAGTGGCAGGACTGTAGGGTTCTAGCTCCAGCCACAGAGCAAGCTTGGACACTGACTTCCTTTGGTCCTCATGACTTCCTGAGGGCCCAGGAGGATAAAGTCCTTCCCCAGGTCTGTCTGCCTCCTGGACCAGTGCATCACTGCTGTGCATTTGCTGTGCTTCAGGGTAGAAGCTGGAATCCTCACCAGGAAAGGGGTCCCTCTGAGGCTGGAGAGGGAACACGGTGTATTGCTCCCTTCTTGGTCCTAAAGACCCCATATTTTCTTCAGCTCACTCAGAACAGATTGGTCATGGCATTGCTCCTGCTGGAAACAACTAGTTAGAAAGAGAAAAAGAGCAAATCTCCTCAGACACAAACTGGAGGCCAGTCAATTTTCTGGAAAATTCTTCTAAACACTAGCAGTGTTCACATGGTTTCCCCAAAGTTGCCCCTCAGAAAGTACAGCTTGGAGAGATCTTCCAGTGCCAATTACACAGCGTGCCAGCCTGAATGGCCTTGCTCTTTGCAGGTAACAATGAAAATTAGAGGTCCTCAACCTGGCAACCACAGGAGGCCAGACCACGACCACAACTATCTGGAATTATTATGGGAGTGCTTACTGAGTGGCCAGGGAACAATGGGTCATGGCAATAAACTGTTACTGCACATTTTTGCTGTGCTGGGCCCTCAGAGTACATAACTACATTATTCCATCAAATCCTCTGTACACTGCTCATATCGTGTCTCAATTTACCAACAAAAAGTCCAAGGCACAGGCTAAGCTGTCACTTACCAAGTAGAAAGAGGAACAGCAGGAATTTCAGCTCCATTTGTCCAGTACCTGTGTTGCTACCAGCCCTGGGCTAGCTCAGATGGTTTTAGGTTCCAGAAAGTGGATAGTTCCACAGACATCAGGAAGGTCCATGATGGAGGCTTCAGCAGACACCAGCTAAATGATTCTCTGCATGGTTTCTGAAAGGAGCACCGTCCATGCAGAATGAGGACCACAGACCAGCAAGGACTCCTGCTGTATAAAGCAGCCAAAAGTTTTTACATGAAACTGAGTGAAATCAGTGCTCTGATTGAGTGGGTCAGAAGGCTCATTGAATAAAAGATGAAAAATAGGTCGTCTCTCCAACCACTAATATGCTTACTAAACACCATGGTTGGTTCTTACTAGGGTCATCCCTTTCAGGGATTGGACTCCAGAAATAACCAGCTCAGGATATGAGTCCCTCAGACCTTTTCCATGAAAGTCCCCTGTTGAGTCATCACTCATGAAGCCTGGTATGTGGAAGCTACTGGTTCCAGTGCTGGGGAATTTGTTCCTAATGGATTTCTTTGAGGAATACTTCCCTTCCAGAGAAGAATCTAGATACACAGCATTAGGCAGAAGTCACAATTCTTGCTGGACTTGAAGTTCTCAAAATGCTACCATCCTTGCATTGCCTGACATGATTCATTTGTACTCATTCTGTACTCTAGGCATGTCTGAGAGAGTTTTATTTGTGAAAATAAAAGCTAATTGATGTTATATTTGGAAGAATTGGTCCTGCTGCAATCTTGTACATGCATAAGCTACAGGTGCCTCAGGGAGCAACTCAGGGTGGAGAGCAGCCAGGTGTGTTGCTCCTGTGGCAGGGAGCCCGTCATTAGTATGGACCTGGCAGGCTGAGTCCACAGGTACTTGGGGTTGCTCTCATTTGTGTTACTAGTATATTTGCTACTTGAAGAATAAACCATTGGCTGATTTTAATAGCTTAAAATTAGGAAAACCAACTCTCCTCAGGGTTTGGTGTGAGAATTAGCATTTTCTTTTGAGACAACAGAAGTGTCCTAATAAATGCCAGCTGCTGTCAAGAGGCAGTGGTGGCACAGCCTCCACTGATTTGCAGTGAAGCAACTCCCCCATGGGAGACCTGAGTTCAAATCCAACACAGGAACTCCAGGTACCATTAAAGGGAACAAGGCAGGGGAAGGTCCCAGGCCTGGGATGATTTGGGGTGGAGAGCCGCGGTGGCAAGGCAGGGCTCATCTTTTCATCTCACCTAACTTATCTTCACCTTCAGGAGAAATAGTCATTGAAAAAGAAACTGAAAACAGTCTGGTATCTCTGCAGAAGGCCCTATAAACCACCTGCAATTCTTCATTCTGAAGGAGGCACATTTTTCAACTCAGCTGCGTTTTCAGCTAAACAACAGAATTCTCTGAGAGCCAGATGGGAAAATCTTTGTCAGGGGAATTATTTAGATTTACACAATAATCCTGAGGTGTTTCTGATCAGCCTTGAGCCAGAAGCAACTTTCCCAGCTCATAAATGTACTTCTAGAAATTTGAAAGGACTGTTACTATGCCATTGGTCCTTTGTCTCGCTATCCAACTGCCACTGACCTTGACCACCACATGCCAGACCCACCAGGAGGCCAAGCAGCAGAGAGAGGGAAAGCACGTACCTCTGCCTGGACTCACAGACTCGCAGTGCTTAGTCGGGTTGGGTAATGCGCATCTGTGGGGAATGAGTAGGGACCGGTGCTCTGGACAGGCTTCCTGTGTAGCAACATCAGCAAAGGGTCCCTGCAGCCAGAAAGCTCAGAGTTTCAGGAAAAAGTTGCCCTTATTGGACTCAAGTTAATCCCCCTGAAGAGGGTGTTCTCTGTGTCACCCTGAAAGGGCTTCCCAAATGTATGTTTCCTTTGGAGCATGCTTGCGTTATTCTAGAGACTAGACAGTGTGGTAGAGAATTCTTCCAAACATCAGTAGTGTTCCCATGGTTCCTGAAGAGTCAGCCCTCAGAAAGCACAGCTCGGAGAGGTCATCAGGTGCCAGCCACACAGCACACCAGCCTGGATGGCCTTGCTGTGTGCTCTCCCACAATCCTGTTCTAACCCCAGGGTCTCCAGGTGAGTGGAGAAGACGCCTACTGCCTGGGCGCAAATGTGTGCTCCCAGGACCAGGGAGTACCCTTCCTCAAGAATTGCCCTAGAAACGAGTGGAGAGAACAGAGCATGTTCCAATGGAAAGGAGTGCCACATTCCCTCCTTTCTGTGTGGGAACTTCAAGTGACTAAGGCATGTGGGGAAGACCTATTAGATGGCATTGAATCTGTTATATATGTACCAGCTGTGGGGCCTTACACAGCTTCTTCTCACTATGCCTCAGTGTCCTGGGCTGTGAAATGGGTCAGTCATATGCCCACACAGACACCTGGCTGGTGCTATCCCTCCTGTGTGTCAAATGTCCCCCACCTCCCCAAGGTTCAGTGAAGCCATGTGACTGAGCTCCAGTGAGAGACCTGAATGGAAGCCCCGTGTTCTGCTCCAGATATGATCCATAAGACCACTCTGGGTGCCTCTCCCCTGAGCTATTTTCCATTTTGTGTATATCTGGGAAGGAAAGGATTTCCATGGCAACCTTGGAAACCCTCTGGATTCAAAAAGCCGAAGCTCAGGCAGCCTGAGTCCCCAAGTAACTGTATGACATGTGAGTCAACAGCCAGCTCACTTGGCTGCTGCTTTTTGCTGAGTCAGAAGTCAACATCTACTGTCCTTGAGCCATTTTGTACTTAGGAGTCTATGTGTTACTATAGTCAGCCTATCCTTGCATGATACATAGCATTCCACGGTGCTCTGGAAAGACTCCTTAATGCAAAGGACAAAGACAGGCTGCAGCATGACTTGTCACTACTTCCCTCTGCATCCTACTGTAGCCTCGAGTCCCTGCTTCAGGATCTACAGTCACAGCTAGAGCTTGCCCTCACTGTAGAGGGCTGCAAGGACCCTACCTGTGCAGAGATCAAAATATGCAGAAGAGGGGCTGGGGATATAGCTCAGTGGAATAAGCGCCTGCCTAGCAGGCGCAGGGTCCTGAGTTCAATCCCCAGTACCGCCAAAAAAAAAAAAAAAAAAAATATGCAGAAGAGCTCACAGCAAGAGAGCTCAAAATCTTCCCACCTAAGTACTTTTAGAGAAGAGAGAGGAAAGAAGGATTGGACTGTTTCTGACTTGGGCACATCCTTGCTCTGGGTAGGATAGGAATGATCAGGAGTAACAGAGAACTCCTGAGAGTCCCACTGAGGTGCCATTGTAATAGGTTCTGGGACTTTCAACTGTGTTGCCAGGCGCCTACCCGTGTGTCCAAGCCAGACGGCAAAGCAGAGTGCTATAAGAGCGTGCTGACTTGGGCCAGGACAGTATGGATAAGGACAATTTCCCAATCTTCCAGATTGCTGAGACTTGTGGGAAATAGCATGGCCCTTCCAGTAAAGGAGCCTCCTTCTGTGTTTCTTTGGCAGAACAAGGAGCTCAAGTTAGATCAGTTTTGACCCATATGTCAGCTGTGGCACAGGCCTGGCTTAGCTGAGTGTGTGGAAAGCTGTGTAAACAAATAGTAGTCCTGGAGATGCACTTGTGAAGGCAATGCCTAACCACTCCTAGTTTAAGGCTAGAATCCTACTGGGGAAGAGAAGAAAGGGAGATAAGAAAGAGAGAGACAGAGACAAAACAGAGTTGGAGACAGCACACAGGACCACTGTAGGTGTGACTGATGCAGAGCTGATGGCTCACACCTGGCTGGAAGCCTGGGTCAGACCTTAGCACTGCCTTCCAGGGGCTCAAGAGCAGACATGGCGTTGCACACCCTCTGCAGACCTCAGCTGTGAAGTATGTGTCATAGTAATCACAAGACACAATGGGGTAGTGAGTGCCAGCTGCTCCAAGCATCCAAAACATAGTAATTAATCACGCAGCGGACTAAGCCGGATCAGTACCTCAGATGCTGACAAGGGTAAACCTAACAGAGCCTTTTGTTTTGACATTGTTTTCAAATTTTCACAGTTACCAAGACAGAAGCCACAACCAAGCATGACCTCGGTAGCAAGCAACTGGAGGCCGATAAGAAAGGTTTGAAATTAATAAATCCTCTCATGCAGGGATGTAAGTGGAGATCAGGCTGGGGAAAGATGGCACACCCAGGTATAACAGAGACTAAAACATGCAAACATGCTTGCTGCATTTCTCTATCTTGGAAAAATGTGATTCTGTTTACCCCTTTATAAAGAAAACAACAAACCTCTACAACAACTTTCAATCCCTCTAGTAGATTATAAATGTGACCTTGGGCTGAAGCTTGGAGGAACGAGTGGTTCGCTGTCTCCCAGGAGAACATGTGATGTCTGGTGCTGTCTCCCAGAGATGGTATGACTTTTCAACTCTTTCTGCTTTGCAGCTTTGTGGAAAAGTGTGCTGCCCTGGAGTGTTTAGGGGGCCCATGATTTTGATTCTGACTCAAGGTCAACAGGTGCTAAAGTTTAGCTATGCTCTGTACTCTCAGTCCTCAAGAGATCCTAACTTCTCTTTCTGTCCTTCTCTCTATCTTCCTCCCATCACTGAGTCATGAGTGTCCTGGCTCCTTTGAACCAGAATCTTCTCTGCCTGTAAATGCACTCCTAGCAGCCTAGTGGTCAATGTTTGAGCAGGAAAACACATTCATCCAAAGTACTGTGAGCACTGAGTGGCTTCTATACCATGGGGATGGCCAGAAGAGTACAAGGCAGGGAAGCCCCTACCAACACAGGAGATGTGCCGGTGCTCGCGTGAGCACACCAAGCCTCACTGTTTTGAGTGTGGAGTCCCCTGTCTCAGCCTTCTGACATTTCAAAGTGGCAACTCATAGAGTTCTCCAGGAGAAAACCTCAGGGGCCTCTTGCCTGCCATGGTCCTCTGCCAGCAGTGTATATATTGGCTTGTTCCCCTTCCCTGTACACTCAGCTCTCACCAGAGTGGCTCTTATACAGGCTCTCACGGGGCTATTTGGAGTCAGTGGTTCTGGGAAATGTAGTTCCAGCCCCCACTCCATGTGAAGGGGTAGGGGCCATAGATATGAATGGACCATAGATGAGGATGCTTGGACCATAGATAAGGATGCACATAGTGCTGTTGTAAGCATGCATGCATGGGAAGGCCAAGGCTACTCACTGTGTAGACACTAGGGCTTGACCTTGGCACTAGATTAAATTCAATTAAGAAGGAATGAGGAAGCAGAGAGAGAGCCTGGTCACTTTTCATCCTCTGGGTTAACTTGACTCAGAAGCTTATTATTCCCCAATAGCTGAATTTTGTTAACATTTTTTAAAAATTTGATTAACACAAGATTATAATGAACATGCCTGCAGGGAGAGAATACCCCAGGCAAAAAACCTGGGAGTGCATAAAATTTGCCAGCCTGTAAGAACACAAAAACAGAAGCAGAAAATATATAATGAAAGGGTACTACTTTATAATAGATGGGCAGCACTTAAAAATCAATAAATATTTCATGGGAGCCGTTATCCTGTTGGAGAAATAGTTAACAAATTATGCAGTGCAATGGAGAATGCAGAGGCAAGCTTGTCACCCTCACAGCATCTCTGCAGCAGAGAGACGGCCTGGGGGAGCTGGATGAATCCCTGGCACCCCAGCCAGTGGCCTCTGTGGCAACGTGTCTGTTCCCAGAAACCGCTCTGCTGAGAAGGACGATTTGGAGCAGAGGTAGCCGGTTCAGCCACCAGACCATTTCCTTTCAGGCCTGATTTTGCATAAATCTTCTCATTTTGGCCTCTCCAAGGCTTCTCCCACAGGGGGTAAAGCCAGATAACAGAAAGCCTGCATTCTCAGCCCTTTTTAGAATCTGCTGTGAACAATGTCTGTGTGAGAACAGTGTTTGTGCTTGCAGTTTAAACCCTGATCCTAGGCGCTCTGGAAACTTACACGCAGAGAGTCAGTTTCCAGCTTAGTTGCTGGGTGTTGATCAGGGCCTCTGTGAGCCTGGCTTTTTATCCCCTTTGGTACTCTGTATCATGCATCATCCCTCTAATAGTGAGATAGGCCCTGCAGAAAACACCAAGCATGCAAACGAGCTGCTGTCCCTACCCACAGGGAGATTAGATTGTGCTAGAAATAGATTTAAAACACACAGAAAGTCAGGTGAGGGCCCTCTCTAACAAGAAACAACATGCAGAAAGCAGCAACATTTGTGCCTGAACAAACTAAGGGCTCTCACTGTCCCATGGGCAGGATTTCTAACATGACAGAGCAGGAGACTCCTACACTAAAACCCAATAGGGGAAGAGCATTCAACCCAGCTGCTAGGGGCTTCAGTCTGTAAACCAGCCCACAGGGCCTCTCAGCTCCCGAGAATCA
Organism: Dinomys branickii; assembly: GCA_004027595.1. NCBI lineage: Eukaryota > Metazoa > Chordata > Mammalia > Rodentia > Dinomyidae > Dinomys > Dinomys branickii. Next base: position 100,427 of record PVLD010005045.1, on the reverse strand, counting down.
CCCTGACCATGTCATGTCTTTTAGAGCTGGCCACACCACTAGTAATGGAGGAAGTGCGAATCTTAAGCCATTCATTCCCAAAAGGAAACAATTGTACTGGAGTCTACCAGGCATCACAACATCCTTGAACTCTTCTTGCCATAGGTGTTGATTCCAAAGGGCACTCCTAATGAGCTCCCTACACAGTGATTCAGTTCCAGTTTTGGCTTCTGGGAAAGTCCATTAAGCCCCATCTCCCCACTTTGTGTTTGACTCCAAGCTGTCTTACTTCCTTGCTTTGTAGCGGAAGACATTACTTAGCCGTCCCACATATGTTGCATTTACTCCTGCACACCCCACCTTAGTCTCTGGAGTCCTGTTTCCTGTGTGATCCATGGCTTTCTGGATGCTGATGACACCTATTCAACATAAAATGCTTGGTATTCATGCTGTTGTTCTTTGTTTCCCCAGCCAGCTGTCCTGTGTCTCAGGCCATCTCTTCTACCTCTACTCAGCTACTTTGTGGGTGGAAGTGCTTCAGACTTAGTCCTGTTCTGCAATTTCCATCAAGCTTTCCCTGTTTCTTCTACACAAGAGACTCTCCAGTGCTGCTGTGGTTTTTCTCCTGAGTTATCTAATGCTGTGTTCAGGTTATACACTTCACTTGAAACCTTTCAGGCAGCACAAAACACACTGTGAGTCCCTCAACAATGACTCCTGTTGATACAGTAGTATCATGTGACAATCGTGGCATTCCTATCAAGGATGTCTGTACTGAAACATGAAAACTTGTAGAATTCTATGCTCAAAATCATGGCAAACAGGACAAAACATAACTTCAAGAAATCAGTCTCTGCTCATAATATTTCACCTACCATGAAACCCTGGAGATAGATTTTAGAGGGACAGCTCCTTCTAACATTACCTGTGCTTGTATGACTTGGTCTAATACTGATCCATTTGTTTGACATTAAAATAAAGTTGCAGGTATATTAAAATATCAGTGTGTGGCCGCATAATGGTAGTCCTGAAAGTACCCTAAAATGTGTACAGTCCCATTTAGAGCACTGCTTACCCTATAGAATTCAAGGTATATGCATGAAAGCCATCTGAGCCTCTTACCAATATAATATATCTGACCTAGAGTGACCACAGGAATTAAAAGATGCATATGAAAATGGCTACCCAGAAATTATGTTGAGTATGGGATATGACACCAACCAGTGGTACTTGCTACACCACACCAATGTATTCATCAATACATAGGCTTCTCCTCCACTGAGCCAGGTAATCCGATTAGGATAGAAGACAATATCTGCATTGTATGTATTCGAAGCTGATGATGGTCTGAGGAAGAACAGAAATTCAATGGTTGATAAATGGCCATGATTATGTTCACCGATGTCTTCTAGGAAGCTTTATCTGACATAATTGTTTTTAAATACGAAAGTGAACGAAAGATCAGGTTCCAACAGAAATGGAAGGGCCGATTAACAAACACGATAAAAGGATACTTCTACAAGGACACAGTCGTCTCTGTAAAGAAAAGTAGGGACTTCTGCTAAACAATCATCATCATAAGAAGCCATTAAATATTATTGGGTATCCCCTGTAGCAAGCAGAGTCATTAGTCTGACAAATGTCAAGTGCTAATCTAGAACTAATAGGATTTAATTTTATGAATTGTTTTGATAAATAGTAGAAAACATCTTGAGAGAGACATACTGTATTATACATCTGTGTCCATGATGAATGCATGCAAATGCCCCGGTCCAGCTCCTGAATTATTCATCACCATCCTTTTATTTACATAGGAAAATGATACTTGATTCATTTGGCAAATTTTAAACTATGGTTTCTATCAGTAAACTGAGCTCCTAGTGTACAGCCAAGAGGCACAAGGCAGTGGGAGGCACTTGGTATAGGAGAAGCAGTCTTTATCTCAGTGAATTCCCTGATTCTTAAGAAAAAAATGCATGCTTGATCTGGTCCATTTAAAAAGTCTTAGCTCCATAATGGTACTTGCAAATCTCCTTTCAAAAGAAACATTCTTCCCTTTTGTGTCTCTTTCATCCTGTTCGGGAGTGCCCTCTGCTTGCTCTCTTTTTTTCCAAAAAGGCTTTTCATTCTCAAATTCTTGTTACTCTGAGATAACAAATAAAAGGATGGGAAGTTGAAAGAACTGGGGGAAAACCTTCCAGGCTTCATGCAGGCACGAAAGAGATTTAGGGCTCCCTTTTCCCCTCCACTGGCTGCTGGGAGTGCACTTGGGGGGTGAGAACATACAACAGGATGGGCAGAAGAGGGACCAACTGCTTTTTCGCTTAATGATGTTGTCTCTTTGGCAACTGGAGTCTCTGAGAAATTTCTACAGGAAGCCACTTTCCAAACTGTTATCACTAGCTCTCATTTTTCTTATGAAAGCTTTAGAATAAGGAGGGGTCTTTCCCACTGGGGGTTCTTCGTTTTTCTTTCACATTATCACATCTTCCCAGGTACAGTCAACTCCCTGTCCAGGACTTTGCTGTAGAACCCCTGGAGTGCAGAATTTCAGGATGAATTCCCAGGGGCTTCCGTACTACAGAGAGACTAAAGAAGACAAGGTAGGACTTTCCTGGACGTGGCTCTGGCATGCATATTCTACTGGGTACTGCCACCCCTGTGCAGATCTCCTGTTCTTTATTCTATAGTCTCAGGCGAGGAAACCACAGGCCTGTGAGGGAGGCACATGGTTGCCTAAGGTAACCTTGCTTCCCAAGGTCTTCTGACAGCTGGGGCTTGTGTATTCTCTTTACCCGTTTCTCTTTCCCCAGAATGCAGGTCTCCCTACAATTCCTCTTTCGGCCTCCCCCTTCTCACTTCCCTTCTCCTACAAGGCGGTGTCTTGCGTGGAATCTGTTACAGTCCTCCTATGGTGGATTAACATGCTCAACATGTAGCCCCCAGCTGAGCTGAATCAGCGTGCTGCTAGGTGTGGAAGGCCTACCTGCGGGAGGTTGCCTACAGCATAAAAGCAGAACTGGAGGGAAGATGGTGTGCTGTTGACTCTGCTGGAGAAGTTTGTCACACTGGCTTTCCGGTATGAACTCAGCTATTCTCATGGTTAGAGGAGCTCAGGTCCTTGCTGTAGCTGAGGATGGCTACAGTTCTCTTTGAGGGAGCCCTAGTCCTTATCTGGAGTGTCACTTCCTGGCTCCAGTGCAGATCCCTCAGCCCACTGGCAAAAATCCTTCATCCGATTAGTCCAGACTTCCTGGCTTCTGTCACTGAGCTTTGGGCTTTCCCAGTGCAGATCATTGATACAGACTTGCATAAGACATTGTCCATGAGCCCTAAGCCTCCAGTTGGACTCGTGCAGGACATTGCCATGGGATTCAGGCCCTCATGTGGATTCTTTGGATCTCTAATGTGTGGACAGATCTCTAGCATTCTTCTGCATTTGACTCTGGGTGACTATTATAAAATAATATTATAAATTATGTGTCCTATATTAAATCTTTTCCCTTGTAAACCCTGATCATAACACCTCCCCTCTGGGGAACTGTGGAAGCAGCTGAAAAGAACCTTCTCCCTCAGGTTGGGTCTCCCATGTGTGAATGGTGAGGCTACCTGGTGACTGGCTGTTGTTTACTTGGGTCTCCAGACACCTCTCATCCCTGTAGTCCATCCTTCAACCCCAGGTGACATTCTCAAGTGCTTTCTTTGTCCTCTAGCCCAGTTCTCAGCAATGTTCAGAGACTAGTAAGCGCCAATAAATCTTCTGTGTAAGAAATCTGCTCCAGTCACAGTGGGTGCTGTGAATGCTGCCCCTCTCTTTCGATGCCTTCTTTATTCAGCCTGCTTCATGTCAATAACACCAGCTGCATTTTTCATTGAGCTCTGCATGGCAGCTTCCAGAAGTGCCTGGAATGTACTTCTTGGCTAGCCAGGAATGGTGCCTGGAAGGGTAAGGGAGAGACCGTCCCACTCCCTGGCCCCTGCTTGGACCTCCAGCACCTACTCTGACTTCAGAGCACCTTCAGACTTGGGCTGGAGTGCCCTTTCATGGGACCTGGTTGGATATTGTGCCTGTTTTATGCTTCTTCCACAGTCCCACCTCACAACTGTCCACCTCTCTTTCCCAGGTGTCAAGGGTATCTATAATACCTAGACTTCCTTTGTTGATGTAGGGTCATGCTACTTTGCTAAGGGGTCCAGGCTTGGCTCAAACTTGCAATCCTCCTACTTCAATTTCCCAGAATGCTGGAATTACAGGTGTGTGCCATCATGTCTGGCTAAACTCAGCCAATTCTTAAAGTCTCAAGTAAACATCAATCAGTGGAGAGGCTTTGTTGAAAACTAGAAGAATAAGGAGCTGTTTCTCAATGCCCTACAGTCATTCCAAAGTGAATTCTCAAAGAGCGTGCCCCATACCATAGGAAACCAAAGGGCAACTGAGAGTCAGCTATACCATAGAGAACACCACTCAACCAGGTCCCTGCAGAACTCTCAAGCTTGTGTCATTCGTCATGTCTTGCCCAGCTGGGTTAAGACTTGGAAATGTTCAAGAAAGTGACATCCCATGTGCTAGCATTTACTGCATTGCAATTACAAAGAGTGAGGCACTTTGGTCTGAAATATCTTCTTGGAATCTAGTATCAAAGTTCATCACACTTATAAGAACATGTGGGCAAAAGCCAGAAAGCAGATTAGTTTCTTGATAGAATAATTAGGGAAACAGCTGGACAGCTGATTGGTTCATCAATTAACCCATACCACATTTTCCAAACAAGACAAGGCATCATATGAGATTGAATAAAGTGTATTGATCACTTTGGGGATGATCCATAGTACTGTGGGAATTAAGACTAGGCCTTTAAATTTATTAAATACACCTTATATCAAGTGTTTTCCTTTAGGTTGATCTAAGAAACATTCTTTTCTGTATTTGACTCCCACTGTTGGACTGTTATATCCCTGTAGATTCACAGATATTAATAAAGTGCAGGAGTCTGTCAATTTTATTTCTTATGTCTTTAACTTCCTTTTGCCATGAGGGCTATGTGGTATCACCCACTAGACAGGGTTTTAATTTTTTCCCTTTAATAGTACCTAGAAAGTACATAGATTTCACATGCCAAAATGTAAAAAATAAAGTCTTAATAGACACTGGTATTTTCTAATAGCCTTTAAAATTAAACAACTCTCTGAAATGTAACACATAAACAAAATATAATTTTACTTTCAACATATTGATCTGAAATCTTTCTCTGACCAAAATAATCCCAGAAGTACAGTTAGTTATAGAAACCAATGAACTCTTTCTCTTTTCTAAGCAACTTTACACAAATTGGGCAGCAGTTCTGGAAGAATATCCTTGATACAATGGAATTAATGACAGAATTAAACCACACTAAAAGAGTAGCAATCCACCAGCATTTCTAAGCCCCAGGAATTACCTCTATTTTTCTCTTAACATGGCCTTAATGGATCCTTAATCAACACTTGCTGCAAGCATGAGAGGCAGAATTTCTTGAAGATATGGATGTGGGCAGTGCTTTTGGAGAAGAGAATGGATATGAATCATTGACAGTTAATACAAGACAATAAAAACCAAGAATCTTATACTCCTCGGCTCCATTCAAGACCCACATGAAAAACCAATGAGTGCTTAACTTGGAAGGCTCTCCTCAAGAGCCAGAGGGGCTGCTTTCGAGTGATGCTCACAGAAAGACCTTTCTTCCTTTCTGAACTTGCTAAGTGGCAGGTGAGACATCAGGGGTCTTGCTCAACATTTTTGCATGTCTATGGCTTAATGTTTGCTATAGTTCTCTGTATCTGCCATTCTGCACCTGCCCAGATACTGTACCTTCTACTACTTCCAGAGGAGAAATTCCACTAAATATCTCTGCACAGAAAGTGTTACTTTATAACCTTGAGGTAAACAATTTGTGTCCTTGTTCACTTAGCAAACATGTAAGAAGCATAGGGAGCATGAAATAGTGTATTAGAAGAAAGGTCATGGGGGGAGAATATATATATATATATATATATATATATGTCATACATCAACAGTATGTTACATACAATATATTATATATTTGTGTGTATATATAATATATATGCAATGTTTGTCCACTTTTGTTGTATTACTATTCCTAACATGGCAAATTTCAACTTCTCAACATGGCATCATTGAGTATAGAGTTGGGGAAAAATATATGGAATTGATTCTCATGAGCCGGTAGAAGGCTATGCCAGCATACCATTGACAATATCTGTTTTTATGGATATTGTGTAAGATGCTGCTGCTGCTGTTGCTGATAAGATGTGTGTCAGCAAGTGCCTACTCTTTAAGATTTCATGTTAGATCCAGGAGTATAGAGTGTGAAAAGATTTCTTCTTCAGTGTAACATCCCCTAGTTGATTAGAGGGAAATTATCCCGTAAGTGTTAAGGAGAGTATGCCTAAAGGTATGTGACTGGGGAGGTGATTTAGTCCATTCCTACTACTATAACAAATACTTAGGGTGAAGTAACTTATAAAAGAATTATTGTCTCTCAGTCTTGGAGATTAAGAAGTCCAAGATCTTCATCCAAGAAGTGTGTATTCATCTCAGATGCCCATTTTTGGATTGGGGCTTTGAAGTTGGGGCACTTAATTTTTTTCAGTTGTGTATATGTTCTAGATATAAATTCTCTGTCTGAGGGACAACTGGCTATAATTTTTTCCCACTTTGTTGGTTGTCTTTCACTCTGTTCATTATTTTTTTATTATGGAAAAACTTTTCAATATGGTGAAATACCATTTGTTGATTTTTTGTAGTATTTCTTGTGCAGTCTGGATTTTGTTCATGAAGTCTCTGCCCACATTTATATATTCAAGATTTTGACCTATTTTCTCTTCCAGTAGATTTAGTGTTTTTGTTTTAATATTTGCATCTTTGATCCATTTTGATTTTAGTTTAGTGCATGATGATAGACATAGGTCTAGTTTTAGTCATTTTGGGCACCACTTAAGTATGAAGAAATACAAATAGCAAATAAATACATGAAAAAATGTTTGACATTATTGGTCATTTGAGAGATGCAAATTAAAACAGCCTTGAGATTCCTTCTTATTTCAGAAAGAATAGCTATCATCAAGAAATCAACCAATAACAAATGCTGGTCTGCTGTAGGGAAAAAGGAACCATTCTTAACTGTGAGTGGGACTGTACACTGGTGCAACCACTGTGGAAATTAGTGCAGAGATGCCTTTAAAAACTAGGTTTGGAGGCCCCACTCAACCCAACTATTCCCTTTCTGGGAATCTTCCCAGAAGAATTGAAAACATCATATCATCACGATATATGTACAACCATGTTTATAGTAGCACAGATTTTAATAGCTAAATCTTGGAAACAACTCAAATGCCCATCAACTCAGGAATGGGTAAAAAAGATGTGATGTTTTTATACAATAGAGTACTACTTGGTCATAAAGGAAGACAAACTTGAGGATTTTATAGGTAAATGGATGCAATTGGAGACCTTACTCATAAGTGAAATAAATCAGACTCAGATGTGTAAACATCATATTGTCTTCCTAGTGGGAGAAGCTGAAAGAGTAAATAAGATAAAATGTACAATAGATATCGTGAAATGGGAAAAACTGTTCAAAAGGAAAGAGAAACCAGGATGGGGGAAAGGAGAAAGGAAGAGAAAAGAAAAAAATATAAATATATACAAGATAGTTAAGATAGTTATACTACTAGTTTCTCTTAGTTCACTAAAAAATGTTTCTGCTAATATTGTTTGGACAATATTTCATGCCTATATCTTGTACTCTGTGTAACTACTTTGAAGATGACAGTATGCAATGTATTAACTATTGACACTCTTATAATCTTGTTTTGAAATTTGGGGGTTTTTTGTTTTAAATTTTAAGAACTCCAAGATCTAGACACCAGCAAACTCAGAGTTTGGGAGGACCTTAATCTTAGCTTCCAGACAGGTGCCTTGAACATGTGTTCCCACATAGAGGAAATGACACAAAGACAAAAGGGTAAAAGGGGAAAACTTGTCCCTAAAGACATTTTATAAAGCGCTAATACTGCACACGAGGGCGCTGTCCTCATACCCTAATCACCTCTTAAAGTCCTACCTCTTAATACTGTTGCCCTGGGGTCTCAGTTTTAACATGAATTCTGGAGAGGATGCAAACCTCCAAGGTACGACTCACCAGTGTACTCCTACTATAGCAGGAGGGGAGGAAGACACGTGTGTTCTTCTAAGCTCCTTTTCTTAGGGGAATTATGGAAACTGTTATGTTCAATAAATTAGAAGAAGTTGAGAAAAATGTTGATTTTAGTAATTTGGAAGCAATGGCCTAACGTACAAAATTAATGTGTATATTTTATAAAATAATATGTAATTAGTGCATATTTTAAGTGCATGAAAATTTAGTTATTCAATGGAAAGTAGTAAAAGGTGGGGAAATATGGCAAATAAAACATGTGAAATAGTATGGAAGAAATAAGTCATAAAAATAGTAATATTAACCGTAAATATGTCAAATTTCTCTATCTTGAGGAAGACTAGTATGAAAAAGTCTTCTCACGAGAAACAAATTTAGAACAGAATAAAGTTTATACCAAAAAGGTAAAGTATTTTTAAAAATATTAACCCAGTGCAAACTAGTATAACACTTTTAGTATTAAGCAAAACACCATTTAAGTTGAAACATTAACAATTGACAAGGAAAGTTATATATTCATAAAAGGAGAAGTAGAGCTAGAAGATATTACGAATGTGAACATATGCACAATTATAATATATAACCGATATTGTATAGAAGACACTTAATTGGCCATGAGTTGATAATCGTTGAAACTATTATTTATCAGAAAACAAAGGTTATTGAAAAGAAAGCAGTTGTGTTCAACTCAAGAATTTAGAAAAATAATATAACGAACTCAGAAGAAAAATGAGGAAATCAATATTCAATATAAGGACATAAGAGAATGAAATTTAAGACCTAAAATCATGAAAATAAGCAAAGTCAGTAATTGTTTCTTTGAACTATTAATAGACAAAAATATATAATTCTATAGTGATTCAAAATTAAGTCTTAGAGTTTGGCTGGAGTTATGATTCAATATTTCTTAAAGTATATGAGATCTATGGTACTATAATTTCTATTTTTGTGTACATTTGAAAACTTGCATAGATGGCCGTTGTGATACATGCCTGTAATCTGAGCACTTGGGAGGCTGAGGCATGAAGATCACTGTGAGTTCAAGGCCAGGATGGGCTACAAAGTGAATTCAATACCAGCCTGAACTGCATAATGAGACCCTGTCTCAAAAAGACCAAAGGAAAAAAAAGATAAGAAAAAAAACTTTCTGTAATAAAAAGTTTAAAATAGTTATTTATTGGAAAGAATAAGTACATAAACCTCTGGGAAAATGCAAAACATAAATAAATAAAACAATATTAGAAAGGAAAATAGCTACAAAAAGATGATGACATACTGTTATACTAAACTATCCCAGTAAGTTCAGAATTACTTTTTAAACATTCAACTAACACTTTTACAATTTATGTTAAAATAAAAATATCTGAGAAAACTCAGGGAATGAAAACCAAATAAGAATAATGAACTCTAACAACTAATTAATAAGATAAAAATACATTTCCACTAATGCTAAACAAAGTAATTTACCCCAAATCTTCCAATGAGAGGAACTTTTAAAAATTAGGTACAGAAAACATCTCCTTCCATGACATTCCGAAACTAAATATACAAATGGAAACATTACTTTCCTATAAAACAGTATTGATGGAAAAAGTAAAAGATGTAGGCCCATAATGTAGTGTAGTACAGATTAGCTAAATTTTTATTAAAAACTTATTTAAAGAATATGTGTAAATCTAATGACTTACATTAAACACATCACAGCGTTGCCCTGTCAGGGAGAAAGGACTGTGAGTGGGAATGAAAGCCATAAGGGGAAAACAAAAATGCTGTAACATAAAATATAAAAGTTAACAATCTTTTGTAGAGATTGATGACTACTGTGAGTTGAGGAGTATGATTCACTCGTGTACCTGAGGGAAGAAAATTAATATTTGTAAAAGCAAAACAATTAAGACTGAAATGTAGCATGTTTTGATTTTTTCTTTATTTTAAAAATTAAAAAACCAACAAAACAACAATGAAGACAAAATCAAAACCACACAAAAACAACAAAAATGATACATGACCTCAAAACAAAATGCTAGAAATTTACAGTGGTTGCTATGTTAGATACTGTTATCTTTAATGAAGTTGCTCAGTCCACTAGACATAATAATACCACAGTGATATATGTGCACCCATGTTTATAGCAGCACAATTTGTAATATTTAAATCTTGGAAACAACACAAATGTCCATCAAATGAGGAATGGATAAAAAAGATGTGGTCTTTTCATACAGTGGAGTATTACTTAGCTATAAAGAAAGATAAGTTAGAGGCTTTTATAGGTAAATAGATGCAACTAGAGACCATACTCATTAGTGAAATAAATCAGATTCACATGTGTAAACATCTTATTTCCTCCTTACTATAAGGACTTGAAAGAGTAAATAAAATCTGAAAGGTACAATAGATACTATGAAAGGGAAAGAAATGGCTGAAATAGGAAGGAGCAAACCTAGTGAAGGAGAGGAGAGGAAAAAGAAGGAAGAGGGGAAATATATATATATATATATATATATATATATATATAAATGTACACAGCATAGCTAGGATAATTGCACTACTATCTGTTGTTTATTGAAAGGAACTGTTAATGTGTAATGGTTGGATCAATCTTGCATGCCTGTATCTGGTTATATGTGCAACCATTTTGAAGATGGCATTGTGTAGTATAATAACCATTATTAATATCCTATCACCATGTTTCATTTTGGTTTTCTGAGTAGCTGGGTCAACACATGAATGACTGAAGTTTGGGCTGAGGTGCTCAGCCTTTTCCTGCCCTTTGATCAGCAGTTTCTAACCTGAGGCTGGTGGCAGCTTTGAGGAGAAATGAGAGAAGGGAAGAAGCTTATTCAGAACGATACCAACAGTCCAGCTGAGGAACCATGGAGTTCTGTCTGTTTCTGAATCCATGGACAGGAGCATCAAAAATTTTTTTAAAAAATTAAAAAATCTATTTCTGGCATTGGAATACTTAGTGCTTAGTTGTTGACTGAATTTGAGGTGTGAAAGGCAATTGAGAACTATCTCAAGGACTGTGTTCTTGGGTGACAGGCCAGGCGAGGGACCAGGAAGAGGGAAATAGGCTTGGGAGAGCCTATAGGTGCAGCTCTGGGCACGCAAACTTTGGGGCCATTGGGATGCCCAGGGGAAAAAGTCAAAGGGGACCACAGATAAGGTGTTGGACACAAGCAATGCATTAGAAGTGTTACCCTTCTCTTGGGAAGATCCGCAGGGAATTCCCTAGGTTATTCTGACCACTGCAGAGGAAAAATGCAGCACAACTCTTCAGCATTGATGCTCTTAACAATCATCTGACTATTTGCCCGTGGAATAAGAAAACACTGGCTGTGTTAGTGACTGCGGGGTGTACATTTTTCTAACAAAGAGTGGGATGGATGAAACAGCAGAGATAGGGAAATAGAAGGAAAAGGAAAAAAAGAAAATGTCTCAAAAGGACTTAAAACACTGCTCAACTCTTAAAGAAAATTGCTGTGGAAGCTACAGGTGATGGGTAAATATTCACCATGTATCTTTTGAGGCATGAAGTATTTTGCTTCCCAAGCGTTGCCTTTATAAAGACTTAACTGCTTGTACCCTCCTGTAGCTCAGGATATTGCTTCTGTCTATCACAGTGGAAACCTGTCCAACAGAATCTCTCATCTGTCAAATGGATAAAACTGGAGCATTTCCTGCCTGCTCTGATAATCGGCATTAAAGGGAAAGGGCAACTGCCTGCGTGGCAACATGATTTGTGTAGATGGCCAAGTTTTAATGAGGAGTGGAAAGTGTTGTGCATCCTGAAGAGCATGTGTGGTAAATTATTGGCTCTCACAACCTCCTTACAAAAGCCGTTTGTTCTATAATTATGTAATGCCTATGTATGTGTCACAAGAAGGCAGTGAGTTTACTATTTTCAATTAAATTTTATTAGTGCAAGGAACTTTTGCATGCCACACGGACAAATATCATTATGTCTTCATTCTTTGTGGACATTTCACAGCTGAGAAGCCCTCTCCTGATGCAGAGGATGGCTTTGCTTTTTGCCCCATTAAAAAATGAAAATATTGTTGTCAGATGGTAGGGAAGAATACCAATGGATACAACTGGGTTTCAAAAATAGGAAAATCTACTGCTGATTTGAAGTTCTTTTCATCAAGAGCTGAGGGGCTTCTCTCATCCACCTGGTAAAGTGTACAAGGCATTTGTTCATATTTCCACATTACTCTGGAGAGCAGTGTTCAGGCAGCATGGTATAAGGGACAAGTCAAGGCTTCAGCATTATGCAATACCAGGCCGATGACATACCCTACCCTTTTGACATTTCCTACAGGTCTAACATTATGGGATAAAACATTAATTATTCATGCATATCTACAGACAGGAAATTCTTCATCAGTAGATAAAGGTGCTATGACTTACAATTTTCAACACTATGATGATGTGAAAGTGACATGTATACAGTCACTTTGAATTTCAAATTGTGATCTTTTTGTGGGATAATGACATGCACCATGATCCTCTATTGCCATATTGGGCAGCTATGGCTCCTGGTCAGCTGAGCCATCACAGGGGGAAACAGCAAACACCCTATAGTGTGTGCTAAAATGTGACATTTGAGAGACAAGGTGTATTAAGTGCATTTCAAATTATGTTTGGTTTGTCTTGATGTAACCCATTGTAAATCAAGGGGCCATCTGTATTATTTTCTACACAAAAACACTCTCCCAGAAAAAAAGAAAATATGATTTCTTTTTGTTAAGTACTATGTGCCATAAATATCCTCATTTTCTTCCTCTACCTGCACATCTTTAACCCTACCCAAAACAAAGATAAGGGATGCGGCGGGGCATCTGCAGAATATGGTCTGTTGGAATCCAGCAACAGTATGCTGGGATTTCTAAGAATGTTCAATAGAAAGGATTTTGCATGAGTGATGGAATTATGGAAAGGAGATGATAAGTTAGACCAGAGAATAGCACTGCACAAAGCCAGTCACTAGCTTTGAGCAGGCCCATGTTGGCTGACACTATAAGCCAGGGCTTCGAGTGGCCCCCACTCGAGACCTCACTTGCTGGGACCATGGTAAATGGGTTGGAGTGATGAATGGGGTGCAATCATTTCTAGAAGTTCCTTGAAGAGCAGAGGAGGGGAAATGCCTGGAGTCTCTCTCGGTATCCTCGTCTTTCTGCAGGTTCCTGTTACCTCAGCCAACCAGAAGCAAGAAGGCCAGAGAAATTCAGCTTCCTGCAGAGCAGATAAGGAAGAGCACTGTAGGAGACTTCATGATATTCTTAGTAACTCATATCTCCTTGCACCCATATTCTTTGCCCTGACATTGCGGGAATATGGATTTTTTAAAATACCCTCCCCACTGAGCCTCAGATGAGATCACAACCCCTTTAAACCCTCTGACACAACTCAGTGAAAGACTTCTAACAGAATCACCCACCTCAATACCCCAGATTCCTAAACAAAACTGTGGGATAACAAACACTCATTTTTTTAAACTATGGTGGCTTGAGATAAAGTGTTGCATTGCAGGAGATACGACCATAAGACTTTGGATTGGATGTGTCTGCCCAGGATTCAAGTGTTGTGGGCTTGGCAGTGAGACTGCACAAGACCAAAATCAAGTGTGCCTGGCACACAGCTAAGGGAAATGAGCAACCATGCCTTGCTGCCCCGATGTGGGAACCTAAAGGTCAGGCCCTCCCTGTACCTACGAAGATAAAAGGTATTCTTTGCCAGGTATAGGCCAAATAACTTCATTTTAATACTGGACTCCCTGCTCCCTCACTTCATGTTTTGAAGTAGGCTATTCTTGGTGTGTGGAGAGAGGATTGTAGAGCAGTGAGGAAGGGAGTGAATATAACCATCTCCAGATCGCAGAGGAGGGACCACTTGATCATTCCTTTGGTCCCTGCCATCATCTCTGATTCCTCTGTATTGGCACATCCTCCTGGCTTTCTGCTCAGCCACGCAGAGAACCCTCTCTGGGGCCCTCTGCAGCTTTCCACTGGAAGGACAGGATACTGTGTGATGCTTACTTTGCCTTAATGGGAACATCCGACTGTGGTTTTCCTTCTGATATCTTCATATTCACATCCTGGGGCTCTGATTCCTCATCAGAGTCTTTTCTCCCTGGAGATGCTTTATCTGATGTTATTAAAGATAGGATTGTGGCAATATTCATAATGAAGAATAGTTTTTATGGTTGATACATTGTGTCAACTTGGGGAGTCTAGAAGTTTAGCTGAGTGACTCAGGAGGAAGCCAGGGTGCTTACTTTGTATACCTCCTGAGCCTGTGGAAGAGGAGGGCATGGAGATTATGTGAGAGGTACACACCGCCTGGGTGGGGGTAGCCTATTTATAATGTAAGGGAAGAGAAGAGGCTTCTTGCAGCCATTCCTCCCCTTTGATGGTTGTTTTGCTGTGCTCTGCTGCCCTGAACGTTTGCCCCCTGCCATGTGCCACTCTGCCTCAGAACCAGCCAAATAAGGACTGAAACCTCCACAAACTGTAAACGAAATAAACCTTTCCTTCCTTCATTTTGGGTGTTGGGCATTTTGTCTCAGCAGTGAGAAAAAAGTAACCAAGACAATAGTAGGATGTAAATTTGGGAAAGTTTGCCTGAAAACCCCCAGGTGGTAATCACCATTGAACTATGAATTTGAACTCAAAGTGACTGAATGTGCAGCCTTACTTGTGTCATCCATTTTGTGGCAGCAGTGGATTCCTTCCATGCCTTGGACACTCCACTGGTGAGGGCCGGGCAGACTGGAGGAGCCCTTCTCAGTGGACCGACTTTGAAGGTGACGTGTCTTA
The DNA here is from genome assembly GCA_004027595.1 of Dinomys branickii. NCBI lineage: Eukaryota > Metazoa > Chordata > Mammalia > Rodentia > Dinomyidae > Dinomys > Dinomys branickii. The sequence goes on along the minus strand of PVLD010005045.1, from coordinate 85,414 downwards.
CACCTGGATGAAGCACTCCCTGGCTGTCACTGTGGAGTAATTTGCCTCCTATTAGGAGGAAGAGAGGCACAGAAAGGGTCCCCCGCTGAGTAGGAGTGTAGGGCCATGGCAGGAGCTGGATGTCGGAATCATTTACATTGTAGGAGCCGTGTACAAAGTATCACCACAGAAAGTGTATCCGGCCATGAGATCAGCTGTACTCAGCAGCAGTTGGCATTAATACATGACCCTTACATGAGCTCCTTCCTTCCTCTGAGTAATTTTTAATTTTGAATTATGAGCATGTTTATTCATGCCAGGACTGCCTCCAAAGTGGCTTGGCACCATAGATGCTACACATGAAAATGCATTTAAGGAAAACTAAAAAGTTGGGAGACCACTCCCAGTCCTTGAGTAGGGCTTGCTAAGGGTGGAGGAAATAAGCGGGTCAAGGATTATGGAGAATCCTTGGTACATCTCTGTTTTCTCTGCTACTACTGCGACCAGACTGGCACTCAACCCTGACCCTCTGACAGCAGAGGGGCAGGGGAAACACAGCAGGCCAGGGGGCTCTCATACCTGATGAGAGGGGAGAGAGACTACTAAAATGTAACCCATCTGGCTGGGAAGGATATGGAAGGGAGCTCCCTGCAAATTCACCTAGAAGTTTCACAACATATAGATTCTCAGTATGATCACTGGTTTTTTAATCCTTAATTTAAAAAACCTGAAATCCTGGAAATAATGTATTTAGTATGGGAAATATATATCTGGGTTTCTATTGAATGCTGTTTTGACATCAGGATAGGGCACTCACCTGGGTACTCTCAGCAACTTTCCCTAGATGTTAACTCCCCATATAGTCTAGATTTTCTCTCTCTCCTTATTTAACCACTCATCAAACCAAATTCTGTAGCCTCTACACAAACCAGTGAATCACAAGGTACTAGCATAAGTCGCTGTGGTGTATTGTGTTTTGACACTCACTCCAAAGAAGTGGGTCCTTGGCCCTTCCCTTGTCTCTGTGTGGGATCTGGCACTGGTGTAACCAGTAGACTAGGTAAGAGTGACTCACTCATGCCTTAAGAAATGCAACATTTGCTAACAACCCTGGGACTGCTCCCTCTTGGAGAAAGCTGGCCACTACGTTAAACATCTGATCACCCTGAGCTCCCAAGCTCTGAAGAACACCAGTTAATCTCAAAAAAGCCCTGTAGACAGAGCAATGACAACAGACCTGGCTGTTCCAGATATGCCAGCCAAGGGTCCAACTACCATCTTGGATATCCTGCCTTCAGCCATATCCCTTGAGAAAATATTGAACCTACAATCATATAAGCCCAGCAGAGCAGACCTACCATTCTGACTGAAGCTCCAAATAGACTCTTATTAAACTTCCAGAACCACAGACTTGTAAACCTAGTTCTTATCCGTGCAGTAGTCACACTTGGGCTGTTTGAGAAATGCAGGAACATGCTGTTTGAGACCACCCCACCTGCATGTCCCTGCCTTTCTCAGTTGCCATAAGAAGAAAAGATTTACAAACAGAAAGATGGGGGGTGACAGAGAAAGAAGTGAGGCAGTAGGGAAGGAGAACAGAAAGATGATAAACTACTAGATAGATGATAGATAGATGATGATAGATAGGTAGATTGATTGATTGCATTTGGTAAATGAATGAAAGGATAAATGAGAGAGAACTAAGTGATATAAATGGAAGGGCTTTGTCCCAGATTGCGCAGCCAAGGCATGCTATCCCAGGATTCAGGAGAGGAGACTTGGCCTAACATAATACTGATCTATAGCTCAAAAGAAAAAAAACAAAGGTTAATTGGTTCAAATCAACACTAAAACAAGCAAACCAAAAGCATTATTCCCCTGCCTACTTCCATGGGCCAGCTGTATTCAGTACATTCAGAAGACAGTTTCTCAGTCACATCCAGAGGCATTTTATAATAAACTTCATCAACCAAAGCACCCTTACTTGATGGTTGAAGAACAATAAAATAAAATAATAAAATAAGGTGCTTGCTGTCTGCCATAAGGGCTCTCCTAAGGCAAATGTGTCCTTCTCTGATCCTGGGGGCTCAAGTGTATTTAACATGGCAACTGGCTTCTGCAGAAGGTACACTCCAAGGGGCAAAAGGAGAAAACTACAATTCTTATGGTTTGGTCCCTTGCAGGTTTTCTACTGGTCACAGCAATACCAGATCCACCTAGAGTCCAGTGAGGGGCCAAGGATCCACTTCTCAGAGCAAGGGTAATGGTATCCCTCAACTGTGCCTGCTTTGGGAAGGAAACTTGTCCTGAGGAGCTGATGCAAAGACACAGCCCAATCTTGCCTGGATCATTTTGTCCTTGAGTGACAGCCTGCATCACAGGAGACAGCTTTCACAATGGAAATAAAACTTTCCTTTTATTGGTATATCTATTGCAAATAATTTTATATTCATTCTTGTCACACCAAGTAAACTTCCAGAATATGTTCAAGAGCTGCCATGACCCGTTATGCAGAGTGGCACAAGCTACGTGACATGTTATTAAATAGTAGGTCTTGGAACTTTCAAGAAACAAGATAATAACAACTTCCATAAATTGTATAAATTCCAGGGACAGGACTTGAGATTTGAGGCCAAGTATTGAAATACATTTCATTTTGGAGCTGAGCCCATTCAGTCTGTAATTTCTTTCATTGTGTGTTTATTGGCAATACAGTTTCCCTGAAAAGCTACATTAAGTCGAGCATGTTAAGAGATGCAGTAATGTCAAATTATTTGATGTTGTTCTGGTGTGAAAAGTCACAGCCAAAAGGCAATTTAACAAGGTACTAGCAAAACTTGCAAGGAGAGCAGGTAGCAGTGGGTGTGCATTTACCTTGTCCCTTGTGGTTAAAGTTAAGAGTGAGGAGAAAATGAAGCAATGGGTATGAAGAAGGCTTTGCATCCCAAGGCCAAAAGTCCTAGGTTTCTTGGGATGTGTTCATCCATATTTGCTGTCCATATTCTCCCACTAGACAGTGTTCTGGACACCTTACAGCATGAAGAAGGAAGCCACAGTTTCACTGAGGGCATTAATGTTATCTAGAATCTTGCTGCCACTGATGGGCACAAGTTGGAACCCAAGTCTCTGCAGCCTTCAGCCTCAGCTCAGCACTGTCCCTGTCCCACTGTGGCTCTTCTGCCTGATGGTTAAGGCAAACCACCCTGACTAACTGTGCCTACCTTCCCAGACTCAGGTTCTGTTGCTTCTTCCCATAGGCAACTAGCTTCTGTCAAATAAGCTCTTACATTCCTCCATCCCCAGAGCCTGCCACACTGAATTATCATCCTCTTTTGCCATTCTGTAACCTGTTCCATGATTAAGTTGTATGCACCAGCCCTACAGCTAAACTTCCAGTGTTGATGCATATCAAGTCTACTCACCCCTTTCCCTCTCTGGAAGGCCACAATCCCAACATGCCCTTGTCTGTCCCTCAGGGATGAGCTCCTGGGGACCAGGGATATGTTGTCAGTCCTCTTTCTTTCCCTAGAGGACTGAGGTCATGTCAGGGACCCCTTTCTGCCCCTCACAGGAAATATCCACTGGAGGAGATGGAATCCAAATGGTTAATGTGGCTCAGTCATGGTATTTGGAAACTTACTTGTCCTACCACCACTATCTAGCTGTTTTCCAGGATCAGTGCCCTGGGAATTTCTCTGAGACTCACTGAAGAACAGGTTCCTTGAGATGAGTTCAGGTAGCAGATCTTGGCTGGGATGAAAGTGAACAGCCAGGTTAGGAGGATGATCCCATTTAAGGATCCCCGGTGTCTTCGTTACTTTTCTCTCATTGCTGGGACAAAATACCTGATGCCTGAAGTTAAGGAAGGAAAAGTTTATTTAGCTCATAGTTTGTGGAGGTTTCAGTCCATACTTGGCTGCCTCCAAAGCAGAGAGGCACATGGCACAGGGCAACCATTCATGGTGGCAGAAAACAGCAAACACAAGAGCAAAAAGGGAGGAAAGGCAGGAGACAAGTCTCTTTCCCTCCCTTATATTTGTACGCAAACTACCCGCACCAGGGTGGCCATCGCACTCACATTCCTAATCCCAATGTTGGATCATGAATCAGTCATAAACTCTAGAATCCTGCCCCATGACTGCATGAGGCTTTGGGGAGACATCCAGACACAAACCATAACACCTAGTAAATTAGTTTTTGTATTTTGCCGCCAGTTGTTTCCCTGTTATATGCATGCCTTACTGAATCCACTGGTCTTGCCCCTGCCACCATTTCATGGAAATAGCCATTGTTAAAATCACCATATCATCTCTGATAAGTTTTCTTCACAGTCCATTGCCTTTGCCCTTCCAGCAGCTGCCTCCACTGCTCAGAAGAACTTTCCCTATCAAGACTCTCCCTGGGGTCCAACAATCATTTTCATGCACACATCTGCTACTGGTCGTCCACCTATGGACTCTGCCTCCTATATCAGATGGCTAAATATCAAAGACTTCAAGACTCTCAAAGCTTCTTCCCTTCATTTGTATCCTCTCTCTAGGAAATCCCGTCTCTGTCCATGTCTTTGATTGCTACCTACAATCAAACCATAAATGTCTATGTAAACCCAGGCTTCTCTGTGCTCCAAACCCATGTAATATACATCTAACTTTTCTAGGATGTGGCATAGATGTTCAATCTCAACAGACCTAAAAATATAACTCATGATTTCCCCCAGTCTTGGTCCTCTCCATCATTCCCTTGTGTAGGAAATATCTCCACATCCAACCAATCAGACAGACCAGACTCTCAAATCTAACACAAGCTCTTCTCTCCGTTTAGTCCTCTGACCAAATGTGATTCTGCACCAGTCCTGGCATCTTTAGCTCCTACATCTCTCTCCTGGCCCTTCATCTTTATTATTCTTGTTCATGCTGCCATCAAATTCTGCTCTCATGGCTGCTGTGTCCACCATTTAGTTTCTCTGAATCCATACTCATCCCCTTTAATCCAATGAGCAATCTTATAAAAGGGAAAACTCATTGTGTTACTCCTTGATTGGAATTCTTACCATCTTTAGGGGATCTAAAATAACTTCCCACTGTCCTCAGGATTGGGATCACAATTCTTTACACAGTTGTAAGAACCCTATATGGACTTCTTTTTCTCCACACACCCTCACATCTCCCAGGGGAGGTTCCTTAGCTCAGCAATGCAATCTCAGGGTGTGAATGGCACAGCCCTCAGCACTGTGTTGAGAATTTCACCACTGTCTGCTTCTCTTCCTCACAAGGTCTGTTTTGCTCATATTTTATTCCTATGCCTTGTATTATGCCTACTCCAAACTTCATGTTCACACAATACTTACAAGTAAATGAATTGACATTTATTTTAGACATTTCAGCATCTCTCACTGTTCCCAATCAAAATACATTGAACCTGAAAACTTAAGCCAGGCCAGGTCCACTTCAGATCCCCAGGAGTAAAACCCAAAAGCAGCAGCGGCAAACACTGTGAATGCGTGATTCTTTTAGTGTACATGAATCATTGCTCAGTGGGCCACAGAGAGCTGCTTCCCTCCAGAGGACCCTAGAGAACCAAGTTTTCATTCCCTCTGTCACCAACCCCACATGGCACCAGTTTAGACCGTGAAATGTGCCTGCCTGTCTTCGTGGGCATCATAAATTACGCTCTTTGCCTCCGGTTCTAGGATGAATTGAGATGTGTTGTTATTGCCCAGTGTGCTATCATGCTTTGTTTCTCTTTATTTCCATTTAAGTTCAGCTGGATGGCTTGCTTCACCTTGAGTCTGAAATTGTGCTTTTCAATTGAAATGTGTTTATGAGAAGGACAGAGAACAGTTTGACTGTAATTTGGGGGCTTAGCGTAAGTATCAGTTGGTTAAATCAAATCCACAGTTGTTTTCATAGGAGCAGCGATTCAAAACACATAAACTGCTATTTTCATGAAAGTGATTTGGGAGTCTAGGGCTCTGGGAGGGGCACTGAGCAATGGACAGAGTGGAATTAAGGGGGTGCAAAGGGGAGCAAGGATGCTTTGTGCCTGAGAACATGAAAATTTCATTGTGTGTCAGTTTCACATAGAAAGTTGAGGCTTTGTCCCGTTCATTTTGCTAAATGGTGGGATGTTTTGTTCAGCAGACAGGGCTCCTTCTGGGACCAGGTGTTATAAAGAGAACCAGATAGGACACAGGCTGGCCAGTTGTTAGCATCTGCTATCTTTTCAATACTGCTCCACAGGTGTGCAAGGAAGAAAGTGTGCAAGAGTTGTGGTGAGAGAGAAGCAAGATAGGCAGGAAAACAGACTGAGAACCCAGGCCCTGGACCATGGGTGCATAGCTCTCCCTTGTGTTTGACAAGCATACCAGCCATCAATGGAAAGAAGATGCTGTTCAGTGTCATGGGGTCATCTTCAGATGGGTCTTCACACCTAGTACTTTTGCACTTTCTTGCTAAAAATATGTGAGACAAATATCAAATGGTAGAAGTGAAAGCCTGTGTTCTCAATCTTTGCTACTTGACTCCAGCCAGTTCTCCTAATGAACATGTTAGTGCAACCATATATTAAGCACCTGGCACTTTTTATGAGTGGTAATAGGAGGCTTTGCTCTTATCTGAAGACTTTATTTGCCCTGAAATGTGCAGTGAGGCTTGCTCTGGTTTCTCTTGCAGAGACTCCTTGGTAGTAAGCACAAGGTAAGAGCCCAGTGGGAGGGCATCCTGAACCAATTAAGAGTGTTTACCACTCAATGATAAGAAAACAGCCCCAAGATCAAGGGTGAGCTCCTCAGAGAGACTCATCAGCTCTTTTTCAAAGGGAAAAAGATGTGAAGTCATTATTGCTAAGGATATACAGATCTTCAAATGCCATCCTAATATTACATTTTGACAGATATTTGTTTCTGTGAAAAGTAATGAATTTCACAAGGGAAACAGATTAGAAAATGATTAAATGGACATAGTGCCTCAGAGTGTAGCTAGGGGGCCATGTGCCCTGAATGACAATGTTGTCTGTGTGATGTATGGCTCCAGATGTTGTCCTGCCCTGCCCAGGCCCTTCAAGCCAATCCTGGTGGGACACTATTTCCCTACCAGTGAACCTTGGCAGAGCACAGAGGGGCCACTGTAACAGCTGAAATAGAATGGAAATGAGAATGTGCTGAGGATTCTCACAGCAAGGGAAGTTTCCAATTTCTTCTTTATTGAGTTGCAGTCATCACATTGATCCATGATGATATCACAGGCATCAGTGATTCATTATAGTTTATCTAGGACTTTTTAAAGTCCCCAGAGTCACTATACATTATGTTTCTTTAAGTGACAAGAGAAGAGGGAGGATTCTACTTCATCCTGGAAGCTTTTCATGGCTCAAAGAGGACATTTTTACAGTGTCTGCCTTCTTGGGCCTTTATTTACAAGGTCTTTTGTCACATTTTAGTTTGTAGGTCTATCAAAAGGGCAAGTTACACTTTTTAAGAGATGAAAACCACCAGTGACTATTCCAAACTTGGTTCCTGCTTTTTGGCTTCCCACATATTCACAGAGCACCAACACCTACAGATCACTCTGCCCTTTACCAACCGAGCCATTCTTATGTTAGTAAAGCTCCAAACTGTGAGACTTAATGCATTTGACCTTCATTAATTAACAGAAGGAGCCAGGACCTTATGCCAGTGTGACCATGACAGCTCTCAGGTAACAGTATGGTACTTTCAGTAGGCTGGAGCTGGGCTTACACTGCCATGGATTTCATAAGAGTTTGACTAACTTGATTACACATCTGTCCCTGTGAGCAGAAAGAGGTCACATGGGAATGACAGCACCATATCAGGACACAATGAAAGGGCAGGGGACACATAGTCTGTGGACACAGATATGGTCGTCCCTGTAGATCACGCACACATAGTTGGCAAAGCCCAAGAGGAAGATGTGAAGGACTTAGGATTGGGCTCTTCTGGACAACCAATTTGATATCCAACATTCTATAACATGTCTCGTTCTGAATTTAAAGGCAAAAATCCACATTTATGCAATGACTTGATACAACTAAAGATCACTTTTTTCACATTTGTAAAATGTCTATAAAGATCTGAGTTTTATGAATTAACCCCCACTGCCATATATGTTTGAGAAAGAATGTCTAAAGGGCATTGATCAGGGCTTCTTGACCTGAGGGTCTGAAGCAGGGTTCCTTCCTTCTGACTATGCAATGTTTATTGGTACTCCCTGCTTGAAAGTGTCCCCAAAATGAAGACAGTGATGAGTTATCAAAAGAAACAGGCATTCAACTTTTATAAGCTCCAACTTTTTAAAATCTATTAAAACTAAGAATTATTGTCAGCTGCATATGGTTTACACACACATAAATTTGTCTACAATTTATGCCAAGGAAGTTAGACAAAATGTAAACTATAAATCTGGAGTATGTGGTCTTCTGTAAACAAAGTCTACAGTAGTTGATGTGATTATAAAATTAGATCCAGGTTCTTGTGTAGTTTCATAAAACATGGATGAAATAGTAAAGTCAGCAAACTTACTTTACGAAAAACATTAAGGGTAGGAAACCCAACAGATCCTTGTTCTCTCAAGGTACATGAGTTGTCACTCAGATCCACTGCAGTGGGAGCTTGGGGCCTCTCCGAGGAGAGCAGTGCCTGGCATGGGCTTCTTTGTTTAATATAAAAAGTGAGGTCCAGTCAATGTTCAATGTGTGGTTTGTGCATTTTCACCCGCCCAATACTTAGAGGGTTTCCAAGTATTAAAAAGTTTCATTAATCACTATTCTAAGCTGTCACAATTTTTGTTGAACTGTGATATGAAGATGAAAAGAAAATGGGAAATGAAACATGAGATTCCAAAGCTGCAGTGAATCTGAAAGATCTTTTATGTGAATTATTTCCCTTCTCAGCTGAGCATATTAAGGATCACAGAAGTCACTTGCCAGGGTCATGGGGAAACCTATTTTTTTTATCTTCCTCTATGCTGAGTATTTTCCCACTGGAGAATGTGGCATGTTTTGGTATCTTATAATGTTCTATGTGTAGCACTGAGACCATGAGACAAATACTAATTCTTCCATGAACTTTATCAAGACATAGAACAAAGTGTAATATCTTTCCTCAACTTTGCCTTTCATTCTTTTATTAAGCCAGGCACGGTGGTGTACACTTGTAATCCCAGCACTCTGGAAGACTGAGGGAGGAAGATCACAAGTTGAAGCCCAGCACAAGCAATTTAGCAACTTAGTGAGACACTGTCTCAAATTTTAAAAATTGAGTATGTAGCACAGGGCTAAAGAAAATTTAGCTTCTGATGAGAAAATTGAAAAATATTATGAAAACTGGCTATATCCTTTATTTTAGACATTTTATTTCTAAGAATTTGTGTCAAGTAAGTAATTATAAATACAGTTGATAAGTTATATCCAAGGAGTTCAACACAGTTCACTTTTTATTGATGAAAATAAAATATCTGACTAACAAGAAGTAAGATATTAAATAAGCAAATCGTGGTATTTATACATAATGTAATTCTATAAGCCCATTAAAATTACATTATCTAAGCATTCTCCTTGACACAAGAAGCATTCATAATTCAATGAATCTATGCACTAATTTTCTTACAGATTTATATCTGCATAATAGTGAATTTTCCTCTTCATGTACATGGTACATCTCTTACTCAGGTCTTCTTTAATGATTTTAAAAATAAGTTTTCAATTTTTTTCTTACATGATTATTCTTTAGATTCCTACTTTGATTTTTTTCAGATATATTTTCTAAGTGTTAGTTGCTGGAGTTAGAAATGCAATTTAATTCAGTATATTGATAAAATAGCTACACTGGTTTTCTTTTACTTAGTATTTTCCTGGTACATTTTCTGTCCAATCTACAAAAAAGTGTCATGACATTTTTATTTTAAGGAGGTAATAAGGAAACTTATAATCACAAAAACAGACTAAAACGTCTTACCCCAACCTTAACACTCTCGGTCATTATCACTACAGGCAATTCCTTTTATTTCTTTGCTTTTGTGCTATGATATTTTTCAGTTTTCTTTTATGAATACATATGGATTTTGTAATTTGAATAAACACAATATAAGTATGGCATAATGGTGGACACTTGTAATCCCAGCGCTCTAGAAAGCTGAGGCAGGGGGCCTGTAAATTTGAACCCAGTCTGGCCAGCTCAGTGACTTAGACCCTGTCCTAAAATAAAAAAATAAAGGAAGGGCTGAAGATGTAGTTTGTGTAAAGGCCCTAGTTTCACTTGCTAATCACACACACACACACACACACACACACACACACACACACACACACAACTCTCTAATGCCTGTATTCTAATGTTTATCTCCCCTATATAACCCCCTACGTTAACTATTAGAGCACATAAACATGTCTTCTTTTATAGACCCCCAAATATCTGCATATGAGTATATGTTTATAGCAGGTATTTTTTCCCATCTTTGTGTAATTCTTCAGTTGCAGGTTAATAAGCAGTTTCACTCAACCTCTCTTCTTTCAACTCCCCAAAACAATCTCTCATGATAAGGCTATTATATGAGAGCAAATATTGAGTCAGAACCCCAGATAAGATAATTGTTACCTGGAGATGCCTGAGGAAAAAGCCTCACCTTATGAAGTAAAAGGAAAAATTTAGGCCCATAATGAACCCTTTCCTCTAATACAGGTGAACCACAGCATCCTCAAAAGAAAAGTTTATATCAGTGTGGGTTTCTATTGAAAGGAACATAGATTCAATATTAACAGTGATGATGTCCGTAGATCAGGGGGCTGGGAACTCAGCAATCAAGGTACTTATAGATTCTGTTCTTTCTGGGCATTCTGTCCCTAGTCTGCATGGCCATCTCCCCTCTATATCCTTGTATAATGGGGAAAAAAAGAGCTGATTTTTTATTTTTATCTTAGGAGGTAACCCTATTATGATAGTTTTATTCTCAGGACCTAACTTCCTCCCCAGGGCCTACCTCCTAGCACCATCACATTGTGGGGTAGGCTTTCAGAGTATGAATTCAGGAAACATAACATTCAGCCCATAACAGGAGACAACCAGTTATGCATAACCAGACTACTGACCCTGTCCTGCTGGTGACAATTCCAATTTTGCCTCTAGGAACCTCTGAAATATTGTAACTGGGTGCTACATTAAGTCCAAGTTCACTCCTCACCTCTGACCACAAGCATGGGTGTCTCATTTAATTTCCCATCTCAAACTCTGCCCAGAAATGTGACTCTGATCTATAACAATTAGATAAAGAGATTAAGGGTCATAATTAAAATATCCTAAAACATGTGTTAATAATATAAAAATGATGCTAAGTAGCATATTCTGAGCATGTTCTCAGCATATTCTTAGCGTATTCTCAGTTTATAAGTTCTCATTTATTGTGAAATTTTGAAAATTATGTCTTTCTCCCTGGATACTACATCTGAGAATACTGAACGTGTTCTTTCACTCCCTGATCTGGCTGGGGGTCCTACCTTGCCCATAGTCCTCTCAGCACTGTGCTGGAGGCTGCTGCTGAGAGGCTCATCAGCGGAACTCATGAAATGCCTTTTCTTCCCACATCAAACAAATGTCAGAGAAGATAACCATGTTCTTGGTGCTCTTTACAGCTGTCTAGCAAATTTGAATCTTGAACCTGACTGGTCAAAGTCTAGAAAGTGTTGCTAGATTTAGACTCCTGATATTATCTAGGGAAAGGAAAGTAGATGACGGGGAGCCATATTGGGGGGAAAGAAAATGAAAAACAGTCACTGGGTGTGGGCTTTTCTGAATGTCAGACAGTTTGTGCTCGTTCTCTGGAAGTCACAACCTATAAACTACTAAGTCAGGAGAAATCACCCAAGCTTTTAATTGAGTTGTCATATTTTTTTCTCTTATACATGACCACTGACCTTTGAGGCCTGTGATATCTTTCTGGGACTTCTGACCTGTGTCTTGGGCTGCCCTCACCCTCACATGCTGCTTTGGGCAGTGTTCAGTTCTCAGCCTATGGCCTGAAACTGTCACACAGAGCACCTCCTGCATGCCCCTCTTTACCTACATAAGCCCTGCCCAGCTTGACTCAGCAAGTTGGAAAACCAGCTGCTGATCCGAGGCACTGCACATCCCGGCCACATTCAGAGGCCCTCACTGCGTGTTAGGCTCCAAAACAAGACCCACGGCAATATTCCATTGATGCCACAGTGGGCACAAAGATGCAAGAGATCAGGACAGATTTTATGTCTGTATCTCACAGTAACCAAACAAAATATAGAGTTTGGGTCAGAGACCCTCACCCAAAGTACCAGGAAGAGGAGGCAGGAATCTTTTCAAACCAAGGAGACAGACTTTGAGTAATGAGAAAGGAGAACCAGGAGAAGGATGTGATCAGAGGATCCATTTGTAAGATCAGAAAAACATGGGTATGGATGCCCCCATAAGAGCCCTTCTTCCATGGGAAGGATAGTAGATGCTAAGGATGATCATAACCTGTTCTTTATGTGGAGGAAAGTTCTCCAGACAAAGAAGGCTGGACACAGACAAAGAGCGAGGGGCTCTGATATGGTAGTGTTTCTCTAATGTTTCAGTGATCTCCACAGGGCAAGATTAGGAGTTACGTGTTCTTTATCACTCTGTTAGAATGACATGTTATTGTTTTTCTGGAGTTATATAGTCTTAATCTTCTTGGAATATGTACTTCTAATCACAGGTAATTTGTTGTGTGTCTGTGATTCTTATTGCTCTTATAAATTGAGCAATGATTTCAGCAAATTTCCTTTTTAGCTCTAGCCATCTAATTTCACAACTTTTATTCTGATATGATGAATTTCACCATAATGGTATACTGAGTTGCATTTATCAGTTTCCCATTATTGAATCAATAAGCCTTTTATTTAAAAAAATCAAACTGCTTGGTGGTGGTCTGTTACTCTTTAGAGATATGACTTTCCTTTCTGGAGTCTGGAAGAGCCTTTTACCACCTCTTCTACATTCTTGGTGCAATCCTCTGTCCCAGGGGTTGTGCTTGCCTTCTATTTGAGAATTGCTCATATTTCTGTCTTTGAACTTTGGATTTTGCTCCTGTGTTTTCTGACTTCTGACAACTCCTGTTCTCAAGCCCTGCTATAATCCTAGTTTTCCTTTCTCACCTCTGTCCTATTCCACCCTGACTCAGTCTTTTTATATCTTTTCAAATGTACACTTCCAAATATATAATTTTTGAGAGATGTGCCATTACTCTTGGTGCTCAGATGTGCTCCTTTTCATTGCATTCTCAAATTTTTAGAGCCAACGATGTGTTGATATAGTTACTATCAGGATCTCTGCAGCACAGGTCCGTGGAACCTCAGTATCTGCTTCTAAACAGTGCATCTGGAGTAGCTTCAGCTGAAACTGTGCAGATCCAGGCCTCCCTCTCTGCTGTAGGGCACTATTAGTTAATCTATCCACGATAGTTAGATAATAAAACCTTACATCTCTGTCATCTATGTCTTCTGTTTAGTTCATGGTCCCAATGGAATTTTTATCTTTTGGTGTTCATTCACAGGTATTGAAGTCACACATAGTATTAAAGTAGTTTATGTCATTTTCTTACAAACAACACAAAAGTCTTGATGGCCTGAATTAATAAGTTTGTTTCTTGCTCATGTTCACCTTCAGTGAGCTAAAATAATGGCAGTGTTTGTTCAGCTTGGTCCTCAATCTTAGTTCCAGTACCTGGAGCAGCTTTATCTCAGAAGCAGTAGAGCCAAACTGGGCATGATATCCCCCAGCAAGGGACTGTCCAGACCAATAGTGATACACACAGCTTCATATAATCCCTAGCCAGGACACAGGACTTATATTGTGTCCAGCAGGAGGATGAGGAGACATTCCCAAAACCCCAAAAGCTTTCACAGGTAAGCTGAACCCAGAATCACACGTGGCAGGACCACGGTCTTATTAATGTGAATGTGAGAGCAGATTTTCTCTATCTGAAACACATCCAAAACATAAGCTTTGTTCATTCTCCAGCCTGCTGCTCTTTGCAGCATGGCTCCCTTCCCTGCTTTCAGCATCTGGCAATACAAGTCATAAAGAAGTAGCGAGGTCCCTGCCTGTCTGCCCCTGTCCCATTGGCAGCCTGTCTCCATCAGATACGGGATTGGGGTCCAGCAAGCTATGCCTGTTCCTTCCCCAACTGGGTAATCTCTGGTTCCCACCTCCACACTCACAGTATTCTACCCAAGACCACACTGGGGCTGCGCCTTGTGCCTTCAGTTGTATCTGCAGCTGGACATGGAAGACCTGCATGTCTACCCTGACATGCACCACAAATCTGCACCTGGCTTCTCAGGTATGCAAGCTGCCACCCTGAAAACCCCTCCTAGAGGCTCTTTCTAAGCTCTGGAATCCTCTCTGGACTCCATTTCCAACTCTACCTAATCTCTAGATGAGCCATTTACACATTTGGCCTAAACTGTTGTGACAGCTGCCAAATTGATCACCAGGTGTCTAATCCCATCTACACCCCTCATAGCAGCCACAGAAATCTCTTCAAATGCCAGTTCAGTGATGTCACCATCCAGTTGGAAACCCCACATATTGCATCTACCTTAGACTGAAGTTTAAAATCCCCCATCCAATATCTCCGGTCCACTCACTCATCCTCACTGGGCCATCCACACTCCAACTTCAGCAGCTCAAGACCTCATGGCTGAAAGGCCTGCAGGGGCCCTGTGCTGGGTTTAAAGATTGTTATTTATTTTAAGAATAAAGGAAGAAAGCATATTAACAAACAGACATCCATTTACAAAATAGTATAAGAACAATACAAACAATACAGAGTTACAGACAAAGTGGTAGGAAATTATAACAATGGTTGTTGTATTACTATTGATATCTTCAAAGTGGTTTCTCAGGGAAAACAAATAGAGACATACAATAATGATCAAATGAGTAATTATTAACACTTTCTTTCAGTAAGGCAATAGAAGACAGCAGTACAACTGTTAGATATCCTGTATATACATACATACATAATTTCTCCTTCTTTCCTTTCTCCTTTCCCACACACTAGTTGCCCATTACTTTTGAGCATTTTCCTTTCATTTCACAATGTCTATCATACCTCCTTGTTTTTATTCACTCTTTCAGATTCTTATGCTAGTGAGAAAATATGTTGCTTACATGTGCATGTCTGATTTATTTCACTTATGAATATGGTCTCTAGTTGTAACCATTTATCTATAAAAGCCTCAAGTTTATCTTTTTTTATAGCTGAGTAACACTCCATTATATAAAAGTACCACAATTTTTTATCCAGTCCTCAGTGGTTAGACATTTGGGTTCTTCCACAATTTAGCTATTACAAATTGTGCCGCTATGAACATGGGTGCACAAATATCTGTGATATGATATTTTCAGATCTTCTGGGAAAATACCCAGAAGGGCAATAGCTGGGTTGAATGGGACCTCTAGATCTAGTTTGCTGAGGAATCTCTAAATGGATTTCCACAGTTGTTTCACCAGTCTACATTCCAACCAGCAGAGGAGAAGAATTCCTATTTCTCCACAGCCTTGCCAGCATTTGTTATTGGTTGATTTCTTAACGCTAGCCATTCTTACTGGAGTGAGATGAAACCTCAACGTTGTTTTAATTTGCATTTCTTGAATGACTAATGATGTTGAACATTTTCTCGTGTATTTATTTGTCTTTTGTATTTCTTTATTTGAGAAGTGTGTGTTCATCTCAAATGCCCATTTTATGATTGGGTCTTTGAATTTGGGGAGCTTCGTGTTTTTTAATTCTTTATATGTTCTAAATAGAAGACCTTTGTCTGAGGGACAGCCAGCTAAATTTTTTCCCAATTTGTGGGTTTTCTATTTACTCTGCTGGTGATTTCTCTAGATAGGCAGAAAATTTTCAGTAGGAGGAGATCCCAGTTGTTGATTCTATGAAGTGTTTCATGGGCAGCTTGCTTTTGCTCATGAACTCTCTGCCTACCCCTACATCTTCAAGGTTTTTACTTAAGTTTCTTTTCCAATAGATTTAGTGTTTCTGTTTTAATATTGAGATCTGTGATCCATTTTGACTTGAGTTAGGTGCATGGTGATAGAGTTGGGTCTATTTTCAGTCTTTCGAAGGTGCCAAACCAATTTTTTCAGCATTATTTATTAAAGAGGCTATTGTTCTTTCAGTGAGTTTCTTTGGTTCCTTTATCAAAGATTAGGTGCCTGAGTGTATTTTTGGTTGTCTCTGTGTCTTCTAGCCTGTTCCATTGATCCTCAGGTCTGTTTTTAGCCAGTACCAGGTTGATTTTATTACAGTAGCTTTGTAATATAATTTCAGGTCAGGGATTTTGATTCCACCTGACTTGTCCTTGTTACTCAGGATAACTTTTGCTATTCTGGACCTCTTCTGGTTCCAGATGAATTTAAGGAATGTTTTCTCTAGATCTGTGAGGTATGCTAACAGTAGTTTAATGGGAATTGCATTGAATCTGTACAGTAATTTTGGTGGTATGGCCATTTTCACAATGTTGGTTCTTCCTAACCATGAGCAGGGGATGTTTTTCCACTTGTTGAAGTCCTCATTGATCTCTTTGTTCAGAGTACTGTAATTTTCATTGAATAGATCTTTTACTTCTTTTGTTATATTCATTTCTGAATATTTCAATTTCTTGGATGCTACTGTGAAAGGTATGGTTTCCTTAATTTCTCTCTCAGTCTGTTTGTTGTTTGTATGCAGGAATACTATTGAGTTTCGGGTGTTGACTTTGCATCCAGCTACACTGCTGAATTTGTCAGTTAATTCAAGAAGTCTTCTTGTGGAATTTTTGGGGTCTTCCATGTAAAGTATCATGTCATATGCAAATAGTGGTAGTTTTACTTCTTCCTTTCCTATCATTATTCATTTTACTTCTCTCTCTTGTCTAACTTCTCTGGTTAATGCTTTCAGAACTATGTTGAACAGGAGTGGTGACAGTGGACATCCTTGTCTTGTTCCTGATTTTAAAGTAAAAGCTTTCAGTTTTTGTCCACTTAGTATGATGTTGGCCGTTGGTTTGTCATAGATAGCTTTGATCAGGTTGAGGTAAAGTCCATCTATTCCTATTTTCTGGAGAGTTTTTATCATGAATGCATGTTGGACTTTGTCAAAAGCTTTTTCTTCATCTATTGGAATGATCATATGGTTTTTGTCTCTGGCTGTATTGATATGGTGTATAGCATCAATTGATTTGTGAATATTGAACCATCCTTGCATTCCTGGAATGAATCCAATTTGGTTTTGGTGTATGATTTTCTTGATGATTTGCTGAATTTTTTTGCTAGTATTTTATTGAGTATCTTTGCATCTATCTTCATTAGGGAGATTGGTCTGAGTTCTCTTTCTTGGCTGGGTCCTACTCTGGTTTTGGTATCAGTCTAATACTTGCCTCTAGAAATGAGTTAGGGAGAATTGCTTCCTTTTCAATTTTATTGAAGAGTTTGAGGAGTGTTGGTATTAAATCTTCTCTGAATTTTTTGGAAAATTCTGCTGTGAACCCATCAGGTCCTGGGATTTTCTTTTTGAGTAAGTTTTTATGACATTTTCAATCTCATTAATTGATATTGGGTTGTTCCGGATTTTTATATCTTCTTGACTCAACCTTGGTAATTCGTACATATCTAGGAATCTGTCCATTTCTTCTGAGTTTTCTAACCTATTGGAGTAAAGATTTTCAAAGTAGGAATTAATGGTCTTCTGAATTTCTGTAGAATCTGTACTAATTTCATCCTTTTTATTCCTTATTGCATGAATTTGAGTTTTTTCCTTTCTTTTTTTAATAAGGTTGGCTAGTTTTTTTTCAATTTTATTTATTCTTTCAAAGAACCAACTCTTTGATTCTTTTATTTTTTGTAGGGTTTTCTTCATTTCAATTGCATTAATTTCTGCCCTGATATTTATAATCTCCTCCCTTCTTTGGGCTTTATGCTAGACTTGTTCTTCTTTATCTAAAAGTTTGAGGTGCAGTGTTGGGCTACTTTTTGTTCTCTTTCTGTTTTCCTTGTGTGAGCTCACTGCTATTAATTTCCCTCTGAGGACTGCTTTCATTGCATCTCACAGATTCTGGTAAGTTCTTTCTACATTTTGTTTGTTTGTAAGTATTTTTTAGTTTCTTCTTTAACTTCCTCTGTGACCCATTGGTTGTTCAGGAGGTTGTTGTTTAAATTCCAAGTGTTTACAGAGTTTTGGGGGTTGCTTTTGTCATTAATTTCCAATTTCATTGCACTGTGGTCACATAATATGTATGGAATAATATCAGTTCTTTTGCATTTAGGTAGGTATGTTTTATGGGCTACAATGTGGTCTATTTTAGAGAAAGTCCCATGTGCACCTGAGTCAAATGTGTATTCTGATATTCTGATATATATTCTGTATACATCTACTAAGTCCATTTGTTCACAGCTTTGGTTCAGATCTGTTATTTCTTTGCTGATTTTTTTTGTCCAGTTTACCTATCTCTTTGTGTCAAAGGGGTGTTGAGGTCCCCTATTACAATAGTGTTATTAATTATATGGGTTTTCATGTCTGTTAAGATTTCTCTTATGTAGTTCGATGCTCTGATATTTGGTACATATTTGTTTAGGATTGTTATCTCATCCTCTTCAGTTTTCTCCTAAAAATTATATAGTGACCTTCTTTATTTCTTTGGGTTATTCTTGGTTTGAAGTTTACATGGTGTGCAAAGATAATAGCTACTCCTGCCTTTTTCTGTGTTCCTGTTGCATGGGGAATTGTTTTCCATCCTTTGACTTTCAGTCTTTGGATTCCCTTTTGAGCAAAATGTCTTTCTTGTACACAGCATATTGTTGGATTTTGTTTCTTAATCCACTCTGCCAGTCTGCTTCTTTTGACTGGTGAATTGAGGCCATTTACATTTATGGATATAACTGATATGTGTTGGCTTATCATTGTCATGTTATTTACTTGTTGTTGGCCTCTTACTTTTTCTACCTGTTTACTTGCTTGCTGTTCTTGAGGGTTCCTTTCTATTGTTGTCCTTGAAATTGTGGTTATTTTCTTCTCTGTCTAGAATGTCTATTAGTACTTTTTGTAAGCATAGCTTGGCACTCATGAAGTTCTTCAGGTGCTCTTTGTCATGAAAATATTGTATGTCTCTGTTAAGCTTGAAGGATAGTTTGGCAGGATACATCAATCTTGGTTGGAATCTGCTTTGTGTTAGGACCTGTAATACTTCACTCCAAGCTCTTCTCAATTGGATGGTTTGTGTTGAGAAGTCTGCCATTATTCTGATGGGCATTCCTTTATAGGCAATCTGTTTCTTTTTTCTAGCAGCTTTTAATATTCTGTTCTTTTGCTGGAGATCTAGGATCTTGATTATTATATGTCTTGTGTAGTTTGATTACGGGTATGACTGGTAGGAGTTCTATATGCCTCCTTTAACTGTATCTCAGGTTCTGTTTCCATGCTTGGGAAATTTGGTATTAGTTCTGCAAATATTATTTTATGTCATTTGTGTCACCTTCTGCTACTTCACTGACTCCTATTACTCTGACATTATTTCTCTTGCCTTGTCTTGCAGCTGTTGAATTGATTTTTCCTGGATCCTTGTTGATTTTAAGAGATTCTTCCTTTCACAATAGCTACCTGCCATGCTGTCTTCAAGATCTGAAATTTTAACTCTGGCTTCATTCAGGTGGTTTTGCAAGCTTTCAATGGAAGTTTTGATTTCCTGGAAATCTCCTTGAGTCTGTTTCATGTGTTCTAATTCATTCCTATATAGCTCATGTAACTTTCCTATCAATTGCCTATGTTCATCTATTTTTTTATCTGTTTCTTCCATAGATGTGCAGAGCATTTCTTTCATTATTATTGTCATTTCATTTTTTGCCTGAGAGATTATGTCTGATCTGATCTCTTCTATGGCCTGGTAGAGTTGTTTCTTTACTTCCATTGCAATCATTTCAGCAATTTTAGGTGTGTGTTTACCAAGTTCTCCTATGTTGGTGTCTCCTAGACTTGTTCTGAGTGGGGTGGAGTTCTGAGATTGCATTTTAGCCCTTTGTCTTCTCATGTTTGATGGTGGAGGCAGGACACTCAGTCTCCCTCTTGTCTGGCAGTTCAGAAAACATTGCTAATGGCCCTAGGTTTCCTGGTGGGAAACCTGCCCCTCATTGTACACTGAGATGCGCTGCTTATGCTGAGGTTCTCCAGTAGATGGTGAAGCGTACCTAGTTCTCCCAGGTCTCATCACAAATGTGATGTCAGTGGATGGTAGATGGTTTGTTCCAGTGACTCCTTGCAATTCAGGACACTTGTATGACCTAGAATCCAGTTGCACTGGTGGCACAATCCCAGACCAGTGGTCCTGTGATCCCAGGCAGTTCAGGATACAAGCAAAACCCAGACATGAACTGCAGGGTCAACAGTTTGCAGACCACCTGATTCTATGTCTCCAGTCAGTTCAGGACATGCATAGGATCCAGACATGGGCCACACCAACAGCTTTGCACACCGCCTGTGTGTGCAACCTCCTGGAGGGCAGGGTACAAATGAAGCCCAGACCTGAACCACAGTGTTAGCACCTCTTAGAGTGCCCACACCCTAACCTCACTCATCGCTGGGCATGTGCAGAGAGAGCTCATGCATGAACCCAGGTGAGAGCAGTTCGCAGGCCTTCTCAGTAAGGATCTCCTGTCTGTACCAGGAGCACAGAGGGCAGAGACTCAGACTATAATGGTGGCAGAATCGTGAGTCGCCCACTCTGCCCCCAGTAAATAGATGGGAAATACCTGGTTCTCTTGGTAGCATTCAGCTGGAAACCATGCCATCAGTGGGTTGCAACCCACCTGATTCTGCTTCTCCAGTCAGTTCAGTGCATGCAGAGGAGCCAGGAGTGGGCTGTACCAACAACAATCACAGACTGTGTGTGCAACCACCTGAACGGCAGGGCACAAGTGAAGCCCAGTCCTGAACTGCAGTCTTAGCAGCTCTTGGAGCACCCACACCCAAAGCTCACTCAACATTGGGCACCCACAGGGAGGGCCGACGTGCAAACCCAGGTGAGAGCAGTTCACTGGCCTTCTCAGTGAGGATCTCCTGTCTGCACCAGGCACACAGAGGGAGGAGACTCAGACTGTAATAGCTGATTTAATGATTTTTAAATGAAGGTCTTTGATTCTCATTTTTCCTGAGTCCCCAAAATTATATAACCAGTGTTGTTCTTACAAAGTGCTTCTCACCACTAGGGACTTTGCCCAAGCCAGTCCCTCTATCAGAAATATTCTCCCTCCCTGCCCCTCTCAGTTTGCTTCTAGTCTCAGAGTAAGTACTTTTCCACCAAAATTTTTTTCTCACTCCCCAGGCTTCCAGAGCCACTGAAAACTTCATCATACTTGAACCACAGGTCAAGAGCGCGATCGTGCCCAATATGGTTCTGCAGCCTCTGAGACAGAGCTGCTCCAGGTACTAGAACTAAGGTTGAGGACCAAGCTGAGCAAACTGCCATTATCTCATCCCACTGCAGGTGAGCATTAAACATGAGCAAGAAACAAACCTTTATTAATTCAGGCCATGGAGACTTACAGGTTGTTGTAAGAATCTCTCACTATCTGTAAATTCCCAGGATAGGAATTGTCTTTTCACACTACACAAGGCAGCCAGGCAGTACATGTGGGAATGAAGATGGTGATGAATTCAGTGGCCAAACTGGCCTGGACTCAAGTCCTGCCTCATCTACTCCCTAGCTCTGTAACTCTGGGAAGTTACTTACCTGTCTGTGATTTAGTTCCTGACATGCTAGTAATAGCACCAAGTGAAGCTTGAAGTTTAGATAAATAAATCCATTGTTTATCTGCATTGTGGGTTGTGAAGGGTTACTGTGAAGTTTAAGTGTATCCAGCTGGTGGGGAAATGAGTTCTGCTCACCAGCGCTTCAATGAGACCAGGCACTGTCATTAAGAGCTCTGGGGAGTGGCTCAGGAAGCAGTTACTGAAATGATGAATGATGACTTTTGTGAGAACTAAGGGCTATAAAATATGTAAGACACTTAGTGCAGTGCCTGTTATGCAATGAACATTAGATATATTAGCTACTATTATTTTATTGTTAGAATAAAGTTTGTGGTAGAAAAATGTTTGTTGGAAAAGCTGGAATCACCCTGCCAATGTAGAAGTATTTTCTGGGGGTAATTTCTTTTGCATGTTTGCCTCAGAGGATTGAAGTAATTTCCAAATTCATTACATGAAGCAGATTTGTAGCTGGACAACCATTCTGCATGGGCACACACACACACACACACACACACACACACACCATATATACACAGCCTCTCCCCCATAGACTCCAGCCCTTGCCACCTGGCTCTTGTTTTACAGAGTTCCCCAAAGCATTTGGTGTGGCTTCTCATGGACTGCCTCCATAGGGACCCCCAAGAAGTGATACTTGAGGCTTCTGAGCCCCTTCCTTGTCCTCCCATTCCAAAAGACTCCCTGGTATATTATGGCCAGATGTAATGAGTACAAACACAGAGTATGCAGTCAGAGCTGAATTTTAGATAAACAAACACTTGTTTTTAGCCTAAGTATGCCCTATGAATAATTCTTTGGATCTCAATGGTCCCACAAAAGCCATGTGTTAAAAGCTTGGTCACCAGCACTATAAGGGGACATTAAAGCAGCTAGGATATGGGGCCTAGTAGGAGAAAGTTAACTAGCTTGGGACATGCTTCAGAAGCAGATACTGGGACCTTGCCCCTCTCTTCCTGGTTGCCATGAAGTGAATAGCTTGCTTCACCTCACCACTAGGTACTCACTACACACTATACTGCCTTTCTGTGGCCTCTGAAAACAGAGGTAAGTGACCATAAACTGAAACCACAAGCTAAAATAAATTTTCCCTACTTGTAAGTTGATTATCTCAGGGATTTTGTCACTGCAACAGAAAGTTAACACATCATAAAATATTTGAGACATCTGAACAATTATCACCTATATGAAATGTATATTAAACAATGCGTCCCCTGTCTTCCTGGAAGGCCTCCACCAGTCCTGGAGACCCACCTCACTTTCTTCTGCATTTTCATCCTGACCCATCAGTGCACACTCATCTGAGCCCATCTGAGTCCAGCAGGAGAAAAAGCACACTTGCCTTTTCCCCTGCCTGTCTCTTTACTTGGACCCTTCTCCCCTGTGCCAGGTGATCCTTCTGAACAGGCCATAGGAAAGTCATTCTTAGTTTGGGTTCTGAGGGTGGGAAAATGTAGGAAGACAGAGCAACTGCGGGTTGGCAGACACATTCCATGTGCTTTGCCTGCCTTGGACAT
The DNA here is from genome assembly GCA_004027595.1 of Dinomys branickii. Taxonomy (NCBI): domain Eukaryota; kingdom Metazoa; phylum Chordata; class Mammalia; order Rodentia; family Dinomyidae; genus Dinomys; species Dinomys branickii. The sequence continues at coordinate 62,115 of PVLD010005045.1, read as the reverse complement.
CACTTACTTTCCATTCAAGAAAGCATCTCCCACATGGAAGCACCCATCCTTCTCATTGTCTAAAGTGCCTTCCACTCTCCCAAGAGAGCTCCCTTCCCTGTAGGTGGTGCCTCCCCCTTCTTTTCACTGTAGGTCTCCAAGTCATAGAAGGAAAGCTACCATGCTGAAATTTCACTACTGTTTCACCATAATCCTGTAAATTCTCTGTCCCTCTTGCTACATGACTGAATCTGTTTCTTTCCTGCTTATGCAGAAGTCATCTTCCCATCAGTTTCCCAGCTGCACATTACATGACTATCGGGATTCTGGAAGTTACTGCATTACTCTCACTAATTTTCTAACATGGGAGAATTTTTCTCAATATTGAGTGACAAGAAACAGCTTCCTTTTCAATGATAATATTATTGCAGAATTTTAAAAATGACTTTTTCCTTGAGAATCCTTGAGATTAAAGGACATTAGAGTTACAAATTAACTTAACATTTCCTTTAGTTGGAGACTGTCAGTAAATACATGTTAATCCCAATCAAAATTTTTCATGTCAGTGAGATAGTTCGCATCAGAGTGGGAAAAGGCTTTCAGCTCCTCATCATGAATCTTGCTTTTTGACTCCAAGTGCAATCACTCTGAGGCTACAGATAATTTAATTACCACAACGGGTGCCATCTGCTTTGATTTACATTTCCAGCCAAAACAACAAACAAGAAAAAAACCTGTAAGTAGATGAAATAAGAAGGAACCCAGCCTGTAGAGGAGCTGTCTTTCTTTCCTGGCATTTCCTTTCATACCTTTACATCTTTGAGGGCCCACTGTGTGTGCAGTGGGATAGAGATCCAATGGGATGGACTGGCTTCTGCTCCTCGAGAATTATCCATGATGTTCCTTCACTGGAAGCCATGGTGATCTCTATCACCCAGAAAGAAAACAAATCTATAGACCTCTTATATGTGGAGATTGCATAGCTCAGGTGTGTTGTTACCATGCTGAGGAGGAGGACAAGCTTGTTTCATCTAAGACTGAAGTTAATGTAATGGGGAACTCAGGGAAGCTTCAGTTTTGGTTCATGGCTCTGGGTGGTTGAGGCCAACTGTGATCTTCAATTTTATTTTTCCCTAACACCATCCAGTGAAAATTATTTTCAATTATTTGGTTTTTGAGGATTTTTTGATAAGTTCCACAAGTGATTAATATAGTTCTATTTTAGTAAAACTGACTTTAACAGAAAAAGTCCTGGTATCATGATGAACTCTCTGTCTTGTGGCAAATACCATCATTGTCCTGAGACAAACTCCCTCTGATCCAGCAAACTTCCATGGGAAGATGAGGAGGGGTTATTCAGCCAGCTCTGTTGTGAACAGTTGGGCAACAAGGAAAGAGAAGGCATGGATGGTTCAACTTCTGACATGTAGTCCATCAGATCAACTCTAATTTGGAGCAACCAGCACTCCCTTGGTACTGCTGATCACCTTAAGTTAAATGTACTCACGGTCACTTTATCTTTTAGCTGATTTTTTTATTTTTATTGATGCATGTTTGCAGCACATAATGATTATATTCCTTGTATGTAGTTGGTGCATATATATAATTCCTCTTAATTCTTTCTCATCCTCTTCCCCTCCCCCTCCTCCTCCTTCTTTCCATCTCTTGATTTCTTTGCATGGTTACTTTAAAGCAAGACCTGAGAAAGAGCCCATACCTTAGGGATCTCAGTTGCAGCTATATTTTCTTCTAAATAATTGCAAAAGTTAAACCGTAGGACTCATCCTATATGAACATTTTCTCTTTTTAAAAATTTTAAACCTAGATCTTTAACCTGGTGTGAGTTACAGGACAACCCCAAAAGGCAATTTAGTTATTGTTAGTGTCAGAGAGCCCAGAACATCAAGACCACAGGTTATGGTAGGGCAGAGTCTGTGGCAAGTAGACCTAATGCTAGTCCATGGAAAAGTTAACCCTGATCCAAGGAAAGAAGCTGTCGGCTGATTGATTACTTCTGGTTTCCTCCTCATGAGTACTGCATGCTGCAGTGACTCTGGGGAAAGGAGAGGTCACCCCCTAAAAGGCTTTGCAGATACAAATGACCTAATTAAGCCCTAATTAGGCAGAAAGCCTACTGTCACAGAAGCACTGGGAGATCTGAATTGAAGGACAATCTTGCTGGCTCTTGAGTATCGGGGAGATCTTCTTGTGCTTGGGACTGGCTGTGACCACTATTTCTCACACCTGAATAAAAAATGCTAAAGAAACACCTACAGATCCTCAGGCTTCCCCAGAATTCTGGAGTCAGAAGATATAATACATTTGCTTTTCAAATGGAGCAAATAACATCAGTCCCTAAATCCCAATTCCAGAGAGCTAACTACAGGTGCCAGGCACAGTGTTGGCTGTGCTTGCTTGGCCTCATGCCTTCAGAGTTCATAGTATCACCCTCCCTAATGAAGATATCAGCATTCCAGAGGTCTTACTAACTGGCTTAAAGTTAGAAAGCAAAACAGCAGTGGAAACTAGATTCAAATTCAAAACTCTCTGAACCCAAAGACCTTGGCTTTAAGTGCACTCCCTTTTCATGGTGATAACAGATAGCTATTCATGAAGAACTAAAACTCCATTATTTAGTAGATACATACAAGAAATCACAATACTCCTTTGTAAAGGAGGCTTCATCTAATTCTGCAGTACACCTGGGCATCCCTGACATCAGCCATTGCCTGTGATCTTGGTTCTGTGTCCAGGAAGCCATCTGGAGGTTGAAAATACTGAAAGGGGGAAACACGGTATGTGTTACTTGACCTACTGGCCCAAGACACACAATTTGACAAACCCTCAGCTGAGGCTCACTGCCAATAACCATAAGTCTGGCCAGAAGTCCAGGAAGGTGGCAGCTGCCTTCAAACTACCATCCCATCTAGCAAATATTACGTTGGGGCAGTTATTTGCAAACTAAGTGTTGCCAATTGCTTTTTGCTTCCTTTATAATGAGTAAGCATTTAGATTAACTGTGTAAAAGATCCTACAAAGAACTGAATTACTGGGCACACTGGCCTGCATACCCTAGAGGCTTAATAAATATTCTTAATTGAATTGACTGAAGCTGATGGAACTTCCTGTGTTCCAGACCCTAAGGCAAATTTGGAGGACTAGTCCAACTCTCCACCTCTCAGCCCCATTACCATCCCCCAAGCAGCTGATGTGAGAGGATGCAAGAATGTCACAGTGCTCGTTGCATTTGCATGGCTTCATTGCCCATTCACAGGATCAGAGTTCACAGTATCACCTTCTGTCTTCACACAGGATACTGGCATCCTAGAAGTCTTAATAACTTCCCACAGTTGTACAATGGATTCTGGTCTCCTAGGATCTAGCCTTAGGCTGTGTAAATGTCAGTTTTACCTGGACTCTACTGAGACCTTGCATGATGTGCTTCCTGGTCTTAGCTATCTGTGTCTACCAGGGACACCAGAGCCTGTATCAGATAATCTTAAGAGGCATCCAGGGTCTGGAGATTACGCAGGTATTATCATATCACAGTGAATCCTTCAATTCACCTCCTTTCATGGGCCCCTTTGTCAACAATTCTGTTCTTCCATGAAGAGAACCCAAGCAAAGGTTCTCAAACAGATCTATAAGCAGAGGACCCTGTTCCCTTCCTTTGACTCCTGCAGCTGCTCTGTGGGTACCTTCGCTTTGATGAATTGTTGAGGTAGGAGAGAAGTAAAAATAGAAAGAAGATGAGTTAAATTGTAATTTTACAATTGTATTTTTAATAAAAACTGCCACTTCTGGACACGAACCCAGTCAAAAATTCCTGAAGTCCTTAAAGATACACTACTTGACCATTGTTTGTAACTACAAATGGGCCTTTTCATCTGTGAATAGGCCATCATCTTTCACCTGTAAAGTAGGCTTTATCTTAATGGATGGTCCACTGCTACCAATCTATCACCTGTGATGACTGTCACCTATAAATGGGCATGAACTGCCCCCTGAAGAAAGGACCATCACCTCTCATCTTTAAATTGATTTCCTTCTTTCCACAGATACCCAAGTTCCAAAGATTCCTACCCCCAAATCCCCCAAAATATACCCAACTGGAGGCCACAAGGGCTTCTCTCCCTCTTCAGGGCCTATTTCTTTAATATCTGCTTTTAAAATTCTGTCTTTTAAGTTTCTTCATGCCTTTTACTCATGCATCCTGAAAATTCTTTTTCTGTGATGAAAGCCAACAACCTCACAAACTCATTCACGGGTAGGATGAGTCCATGCACCCCATTTCCACTTTGGAGGACCTCCTCAGACCTGGTGCAGCCACACTGTGACAATTATCCAGACATCTTTGGCATCTGGCAGCTGAGAGTGTAGGGCACCAATGATCTTAGCACTCTGCTTTAGCTGTAAGGTGTCAGCCAAAAGGCTTATGTGTTGGTGGTTGGATGAGGATGCTATACTTATGAGTGGATTAACCCGCTGCTGAGTTCACAGTTAAATGAAGTTAGGAGGTGGGAAGTGACAGGATGAGGTGCGCTCTGAGGAGGCCATGCCGGTTCTTTCTGTGCTCTGTGCTTCCTGGCCACCGTGGTTTGAGCAGTCTTCCTCCCCATACCCTCCTATCATACCGTTTCTGTCTTGGAGCCTACCAACCATCAACTGAACTTTTTGAAATTAATAGTCAGTGCTAATTTTTTTTCTTGGCCAATTTTGCATGCTTGAATATGGTAATCAGGATGACTGATCTGAAAACAACAATATGCAGTATAAGAACCATTTTGTTGAACTCCTACCATCTTGTATGGTGAAGCTCTGCATCATTTCCAATTTTTTTTTATTACTTATTGCTGTCTTTGATTGTTTCATCAATCTTACATTCTTATATCTAGTAGAATGAGCAACTTCATTGACGATAACAGTACGTAAAGTAGCAACCATTGTTAATTCCTATCCTTTTGTTTTGAGGTCGTGTATCAGTTGTGTTGTTTTTGTGTGGTTTTAATTTTGTCTTCACTGGTGTTTTCTTAGTTTTTTTTTAATTTTTAGAATAAAAAAATTAAAAAGAGAAATTATCAGACAAAATAAACCTCTCCTTTAAGTTGTGGGTGTTGGGTGTTTTGTCCCAGTCCCAGCAACGGGAAGGCTAGTACACTTAGCATCCAAAGTCAGTGGTTGCATTTCTGTTAAACTTACTCTCTGTAATGGTTGAGGTGTCAGTTGGTGAGGCCACAGCCCCCAGCCAAGTGGGCAAACATTACCTCTGTTAGGGTATTTTTGGATAAAGACTACATTTACCTTGGTGGACTCACAGTAAAATCAATTCCTCCCCAAACAGCAATGGACCTCATCCAACCAGTTGAAAGTTATAAGAGGAAAAACACTGAGGTCCCTGGGAAAGTGGGAATCTACAGCAGACAGACTTCAGACTCAGACTGCATCATCCCTCTTCCCTGGAGCTCCAGCCTGTAGAATATGGACCTGTCCATCTCCACACTCCATAACCTAGTTCCTTAAAAATAATTCTCTTTCTCTATATGTATACACACATGTGACCATGGGCTGGGGCCTCTTGGCACAACATACTACGTGCATATCCCTGAAAGACAAGGGAGGTTCGATGCCTCCAACGACACTGATAGCCGCTTGTTAAGTGCTCCAGACTTCTGTCCTTCTGACAGACTTGGTGCTTTTCCAGATGTCATCACAAGGAATGAGAGAAGGGCTGGCAGAAGCAAACTCTCTTTTAGCTCAGAATCTGGGAATTGAGGCAAGTTCGTGGCACAGCTGACACCTGATTGAGGTGCAAGAGAATGGCCTACTCTTGGCCCTCTCCATAGGGAGGGTTTCCCAGCAAGGTCTGGCAGTCCAGTATGCAGCTGGTGTCTGTCTGGGGCCCAGACACCTAGGACAGGCCACCAAACAGACTGCCTGGGTGGAATCCTTCCTCAGACAAAGCTCAGCTAGGTATCCACATGGTTTTTTCTAGTGTTCTCCCTGTAAATACTCCCTCAGACATTCATACCTTCAGTCCTTGCTAGTATTTTCCTTGTACCCCTCTCCGAGCATCCTGCCAGTACTTTAAGGAGACACATGGTCTTGGACCTCTGAGTGACAGGCCTGCTCTCAGCTGGCAAAGAAGCACTTTCCACTGGAGAGATTGAAGATCCCCCCACAGAAGGCCTGCCAGGCTGGTTGCAGATTGTCACTTTAATATCCATACTGATTTTCTACTTCCCATCCTCTGCGCAGCTAGCTCTCAAGCTGATTGCCTCTGGCACTGCCCACCTGCCTGCTGCCTTTTATCACCCAGCACTGCAGTAGGAGCCCCTGCTGTGGGTCTCAGAAGTCCTCAGGGTGGAAAAGCTCATCTGGGCTCCACCGATGAGCACACTGATGATGCTCTGTGTGGCCAAGACATCATCTGGCCCTAGTTTCACAAAATTCATCTGGTGTGCAGGACTCAAAACTGGCCACACAGGAGATAACTATTAGGAGTCTAAGTAGAAACAGCATTTTGCATTCTTCCTGTTCTTTTGCTAATGTATTATGACACTTTGTAATTCCTCAGATCTGCCAGTTAAAACAAAGCCTGTCAGTATCTAACACACACATGCATTAATTACACAATAGTAGTGCTACAAGCTAGGGTCAAACACTCTGCTCATTGTTTGCAAATCCATGTTGAATTGTCTAAGAAAGAACAGAATATGGGGCTCCTCAGTCAGCTTGCCATATTCTGATAAAGGCTTAGTGGCTTCACCAACTAGGATTCCTAAGTGCCCACTCTTCTTTCCTTGTAACTTCACCATGGAATTACCAAGTTTCAGTGACCCTGTCATCAGAGGTGAACAGCCGCCCTTAGTGAATGCCGTGTGATCTCCAGTAGATAACCCATGGGAGGTGCAGAAGTACCAGGGAGCATCCACCATACTGGGTCTGCATTCTCAGTGTGAAGCCACTCATCCTGAAGGACACCCTCACTAAGGGTATATCCTGGTCATAGCTACTCTGGTGTTAATGCACTTGTCTGGCAGGGATAGAAAGTAAGCTTTTGTTAAATAGATCATTTTCCATACAATTATTTAGGAAGAACGTGCATGGTATGCACCTGTGTGCACACACACAAAACTACTACATGGGAGGGTCTCAAGAAATACTAACTAATGCTACCTGAAATAACCAAGGCAGATCCTAGAACCATATAGAGATTTTTCTGCTAAGACATTGTTGCTTTTTTCTTTCTCTTTGCCGGGAGGATGAACAGCCCATAGACCAAAGCCAGACCCACCCTTCTGGAGCCATGTCCTGCATCTGTGCCATACATAAAACCTATCCCTTGCTTGCCCTTGGGAATTCATCTAAGCTCATGGCTCCTTCCAAAGTACAGAAACATTTTGTCAAAACAGCACTGATCTTCAATAACCTAATTGAAACAGGTTTCTGTGCCCAAGCAACACAGCCTGAGCTTCCACCTCACTGTTCGGCTGTGTCTGGAGGTCCCAGCTCCTCACCCAGTGGCAGCAAGACCTAGGAGTTTCAAATCGTCACTGCTGTGCCACTGAATAAGTTAGAAAACAAGAGCTAAATTTAGGCCACCAATATCTCTCAATAACTGCAAGAGGCATCTCTTGAATCAACGTTTCTCAGCAAGCTGAGGGGGTGGGGAGGGAATCTAGGTTTGGGTAATTGGAGATAAAATGCTTGTGATGAGAGAAAGTCTCACAGCTGCAGAATGCGAGTGTGCAGAACAATAATTGTGTTTCTTGCTACCTGAATACATTCCAGTTCTCACAGCTTCATTTCCTAGGAGATAACTATATCTTTTCAAAGCGATCTTTTTCCTTTTCCATTTAAAATTCAGTCTCTTCTGCCTCTCCACAGAACTGACTCAGGCTCCTGCCCATTTCCTGCCTTCTCCCTGCAAATGGCCTGTGTCCAAGTGCACAGTTGCCATCATTTTGTCCCCTGATGGGGCAGTGGCCGGGCTCTCACACTTGCCCTTGCTGGCTGTGGTACAGGCCTCTTCCTAGTCTGGGCAGGTGACTTCTGGCAACCTGCCAGCAGCATTCACTGCATATCCTTTTCCTCCCAGCCCTGAGGGTGCTGCAGGTCCCTCTAGCCTCTCTGCCTCCACCCCACGTCTCCTCCTCTCTAGTAGCACAGAAGACATTTTGACAATTCCCAGGCCTGTGGCTGTCAAGCTGACCTCCATCAAGTGGCTCCAGCCAGGACCGTCCAGCCGAAAGTCCACCCCTTAATTTTGTGGAGAGGCTGAAGAAACTGAATTTTAAATGGAAAAGGCAGAAGATCACTTTGAAAAGATGTAGTTATCTCCTAGGAAATGGCCTCTCTGTTGGCCTTGGGGAGACCTAGGTTCAGCAGGTCATGCTACTTGGGCAAAAGCTAGCATACAAGGCATTGCAGGGAGAGAGACACAGACATATGTCTCAGTCCTGTCTTAAGTCACAGAGCCTTTAGGGTGAAATATCAGAGAAAAAAGTACATTTGCCTCCTCTGACTTTTCAGCCTCTTCCAGCTCAAAAACATCTCCAGACTTTATTATTTCAGAGCTTACCTTTGAAGCCCAAGTATGATTTTTCACTGGGCAGGCAATACTGGCCTTCAGGGCTCTTGTCTCCACAACGTGTTTCTAAGATACCTGTTCAAAAACCAAAAGACCCCTTTGTTTCCTCCCACCTTCTGAGGCCTTTATTGCCAGCAGGTAAGTAGTAGGAAGGTTGAGAGCAACATGAAGAACAGGAAAAGCAAAACTTCTGAGCCTCTCAGCATCTCACCTTCCATAATGTGGTGGCTTCCTGCGGAGGCCAGGCTGCTCAGTTTTGCAGAAGTCTTCTTGGCAGGTGTGGAAGTGGCCAAGATGGAGCAAGAAAGCATTGTGGACATGAGTTAGTACAGCTAAACAACTTTATTCTTCAGCCCCATGCTGAGTAGAACTGTTCAAATCTCCCAGTCTACAACAGCTTCGTGCCTTCACACCATCACACATAAGGTAGAAAATATGCACAGTTTGAACTTTTCCAGTTGCCCTGTAAGGGGAAGTCATGTCCAGTGCTTCTTGTATTCATCTCAGACAGGGTTGGGGCCACTAACTGGGAGCTTAGCATGACTTTGGTCATGCTAAGAGCACTGGGTCACCTGGACAAGGGGAGTCTTTTGAATACAAATCACATGGAGAGAAGAGCTTGGGCCACATGGTGTTCTGAAGGTATCCCCAGCACCTGGATCACAGTTCTTCCTTTCGCCCAGTGGTTGTGAATCCTGGGACTTTGATGAAACATTTTCCTGGCAAGGCTGGGACCTAGCTCAACCCTGGACTCAGCCTGGGTGACTTCTGCTCCTGACAAATGGTGAAATAAGGGCTGACATGGTTTAATCCCCACTCCTCTAGTCTTCTCCTTGATGGCACCTCTGCCTTCTCAGATGTTCTCACAGACTCTCGCACAATGTGCCCTCATGGCTCCAAGGCCCAGGCCACCTGGAACTTATTGGAAACATGACTGTGCTCATTAGAGAACCCTAGAGCAGGTGCAGCTACCCAGGTTCTAACAGGGCCACCTTGTCCCCTGAGGCAGAGGGACCCGCCCCTCAAAGACAAGCTTCCCTGAGTGTCTCATCCTTAGGAACCATGTGGTATTCCTCTCGTAGGAGCCTCAACCAGGTCAGCCATGGCTGAGACTTTTGAGGAGTAGAATTTCAGAGAAACAATAGGGTTTCAAGGCAGAAATCAATTGTTCTGTTAGTTTGAACATTGTATTTTAGTGTACAAACATGTCCTTTCAGAACTAGATCCCTGCCCGTCTGAAATCCCAGTTTCAGAAATAGAGTCAGAACCATGCATTTGAAATAGAGACCACAAAAACTGAACAATATTAGTTCACATGTCTTCCCAACATAAAGAAAAACATTTTGCTATGATCAGCAACTTGAGAATCTGCTGCAGACAGAACAGAATACCCATCTTCAGGAACCCTACATTCTAGCAGATAAAATGAACTATACAGGAAATAAATAAGTATCAGAATGTAAAGCACAGAGCATGATCAGAAAGACTGACAGGTGGGAAGGAGTTTTGAGGTGCTGCTTGAGGAAGCACTATCCGGAGGAGATAGATGGGCAAGTATGTTTGGAACAGACAGCCAACCTGGCCTGGGAGTAGGCAGGAGGGGACAAGGTGGCTGGAGGGTGAGCAAGTTGTAAGGCCATATCACAGAGCTCAGAGGACCACGGCAAGAGGGTGGGGTTGTGCAGACCCGCTTCCATTGTCGCAGGCACACTTCCAGATACCCAGAGAAAGAGCTAGCTGCAGCCAGGAGAAAGGTCGTAGGGAAGTAGGGAAGCAGGTGCAAGTGGGACCTATTTAAAGCCACCATAGATAGAGCTTCCAATAAGTTAGACTCAAACTGTGTGCAAAGTATAGGAGTCAAGGATGACCCCAATACCTTAACCTGAGCAACTGGGAGGGTGGTGAGGTCATGAGGAGTTGAAGTAGTATGAGATTTGCTGACCATCAGGCTTAGAACCCAAACTTCCTGTTCAGGATCAAAAGCAGGATGTATTCACGTGGCATTCGCCCGTTTATTGCTTTGGGGATATTTAGTGCTTGACTGAATCCTCTTCCTCTCTTCCCAGAAAACAAGCACATTTCAGAGTAATACGAGTTAATTCCACATGAGAATATCGTTGCATCTCCTGAGACCCTAAGAGTTGACCCAAGGGCTGCAGAACCAGAGGTGGGGGTGTTGTGGAAAGCAGAATACCAGACATTTTCAGAGGGCATAAGGAACAAAGCATGCACTGCCCAGAGAGACAAAGAAAGCCTTTATTTGACTAGCTTGGCTCAGAGAAGCTAGCGCTTCTTAACTTCTGAGCTCCAGAGATAGTGTTACAAAGGTTTTTATAGTTCGTGGTGGGGAAAAAAGAGAGTTCAAACAAAGACAGGTACTGAAAAAGTACAGATTTATAACTTTGGCCATCTGGTTAGCCTCAGTCAGGTAGGAATCTAACCTAAGAGGAGGGAGGCGGGGATAGGCACCACAGATCAGGGAGTGAAGTCCCAGTGTGTGAGTGGGCTCCCAGCGCCTGCAGGTTTAGAGAACTAAGCTGCCCTGTTAGCCAATGAAATGTAGCCCTGTGGAAGGAGAGAGTGGGGAATGTGCTTGGCAGAGGGTAGAAATTGCTGCTACCTGATTCACCAAGGCAGAAGATCACCTTTTAAAATAGATCAATTTCTTCTTCAGGAGTGCAGCTGCTGGAAGCATGTCCCCACACCATGACTGTAGCTGGGAGAAGCCAAGGACTGTTCCTCAGGCCTCCTCTTTGCCCTACCACCAGCCAGGGTCACTGCACAGGGTGCTTGGCTAGGAGTCCCTGAAGTGGATGCAATTGCCAGTAACAACAGAAGGCTCCTGGAACCCAGCAATACCTGGTGCCCTGGCCAGGGGGCAGTGGGAACTGGAAACTGCAGCAGAGACTGCTTGGGGCCTAAAGACAAAAGGAGCAGGTTTTGATCTTTTGTGTGTAGGGTAGCAAGAAGGGAGGGAGCTAGGGAATGAGCACTTGGTCTCACAAGCCTACCTTTACCTCCTGGGAATCTCCGCAACTGACAAAAGATCAGAAAGTCACTAATGGCAAAGCCAGCCACTTCTGGACCTGAGAACAGATTTAGAGGGTACCAGATAACCTGTCCGCACAGTATCATTGTCCTCTATTTCCTATCATCATTTTCCTCTTAAAATCTCCCCACAAGAGACAAAACATCTGTAACATAAAACCAACTACAGAGTCCCATTGCTAGAAATTCTATGATTAGAGCATTCCCTCCATTCATTGCTAGGATGGGTGGCTGCAGCTCCTTTCCAGGACTTCCTGACCAAAAACACCACACACATCATCTCAGGACAAGGCTGGCAGATGCAAAATATGAACTCTGACCTTTGACCTTCAGCCACCTGTCCTAATGGGCATGGCACTCAGGTGAATCTGAAACTCCTGCTGTTTTGTTCCTTATTCTATTCTCTGTTCCTACCTATACATGTGCTTACGTGTGTGTGTGAGTACACTGGACACTTGCTCAGATAGGCTTCTATAGATGCTCCGTATCTGCACACCTATGTAAACACAGACATCCATGCATGCATATACACACATGCATATACACCCATACACACACAAACCCACAGCTATGCACACATGCACCCAGACACATACATATTTGCGCATATACATCTACTGCATGCCTTGTATACACACTCACATATATGTACACATATTCACAAATGCAACATCAACAGATATATATATATATATATATATATATATATGCACATAGCTACATGTGTGTGTGTACATGTGTCTGCACACACAGGTGTATGTATGTGCATATGTACACATTGTCTGTGTTATAAGGAAACATGGTCTCTAGAGCCTTACATGTCAAGGTCTGACCAAGTAAGTGCCATACCCTGCTGGTCCTCAGTTTGTAGGTATATGCAAAGACACTGGTCCATCTTGCAGAAAGGTTTACTCTGGCTCTCAAAGAGAAAGGTTTTGAAGAACCTGCATTAGGTGTTCAGGAAGTTCATCTGTATATCCATAGGTAGTATCTGTACACGTCTATGCAGCACACATACATAACAAGTTCTTGAAAAATTAAGACAGCAAAGGAACCCCTACATGTCTCTCTGGAGGCTTGCTGTACAGCAGCATATGTCACCTTATTGTAGCTACCATGAGCTCTTGCAAGTTGAGATCTGGACACAGAGAGAAACAATTTGCCAATTAATGAGCAAAGATAGCATGTTTTATCAATAACAATGGAGTGCTGTGGCCAAAAAGGAAAATACAACAATTAGCCTCCTGCTGCTGTCTGAAAAGGGTTGGAAAGCAAATGCTATAAATATGACATGGAACCACAGGTAGCAAAGATAAAAAAAGCTCTTGTTCTTACCCAGGCTATTCAAACACCAACTGTGCTCTCCAAGTCTCACCTGCAGTATCTATAGAGGACAGCCTCAGTGATTGCACAGAAAGGTGTTTACTTAGTTCAAGGAATCCAGTAGAAAAGGAGACCTGTAATTCCTGTCAAGAATTCAAAACCAGTAGCACTCTGTTCTCTTTGGACCAATCAACCCCCAGGAAGAGAAGTGCCCCTGAGGTGCCAAGACAGCTTCACATTCATCGAAGCAATGGACAGCCAGTTGTCTGAAGAGCCAGAAGTAAACGGTACAATGCACACCACAATACTAAGGTCAGCCCAAAGAAGAATTCAACAAGCAAATGTGGGAAACAGGCAGACACTCCCAGCTATTACTTAGCTCTTCCTCTGATGCCCAAGAAGATTAGAATGGCACCTTCCCCAGGTTTTTGTTTTAGTCATTTAATATTTTAATCAGTTTTATTGAGACATAATTTGCAAACATGTGAATTAAATAATTTTAAATATGATGTTCAGAGTTTGACAAACATATGCCATTGTTTATCCACCACCACACCCATAATACAGAAGAGCTCCATTCACAAAAATAGTTCTCTCTCATTCACTTTGTTGTGAATCCTCTTCCTAACTACTCCTAGGCAGCCACCTGGGTTTTCTGTTACCATAACTTTGCCCTTTTCAGAATTCCATGTAATTGGAATAATTCAGCATGCAGTCATTATAGTTTCTGTTCACTGAAAGTAACAATACTAAGATTCATCCATGCAAGAGGGTATGTAAGTACTTGGATTTAGTGTATAGATTTCAGGTCCCCAATCCCCAGGCAACAGAGCAGTACCAGTTGATGGTCTGATAGGAAATGGGCTACAAAGCAGGAGATGAGTGCTGGTTGGGCAATTGAAGCTTCATGTGTATTTATAGATGCTCCTTATCACTTAATTTGCCACCTGAGCTCCACCTCCTGTCAGAGCAGCAGCAGTATTAGATCTCCATAGGAGCATAAAACCTACTGTAAACTAACCATACAAGGGATCTAGATTGTATACCTTCTATGAGAATCTAATTTTGGATGATTTCAGATGGAGCTGAGACAGTGACGCTAGCACTGGGGAAGGGCTACAAATACAGATTAGCAGAGAGGTGTGAATGCACAGAAACCATAATAAATCAAGTGTTTGCAGACTCAAATCAAAACTCTATCAATAAGTAACAAGTACCAAATGAACTGCGTCTGGGGGCAGACTCTACATCTGCAAATGAGTTGATGTGCCTCAATTGTATAGCTGGATCTGCTGGTGAGCTTTAAATCAAAATCTGACAGTTACTTTAGCCTCCAGGTGGCCTTCCCATTATTTAACATACCATTGCCAATCATGTCTCCTTCCTGCACTGAAAACTTGTCTCCATCACAGTTTTGATAAGCCCATAAGCTAACCTTAGACAAAATGAGTAGAAAACAAGCATCACTGGAGCGCTTCTTTCAAAAGGGTGAAAGACTCAATGATGAGATAGCAAAAGAATCTAAAAATACCAACAAGAATAAAGTTACATTTAAAAGAAAACCCCAAGAGTACTACTTAATTATGCATTCATTTCAACATGCAATCTATATTCTCCAAATTTACTTTGCATAATATATGGCAACCATTTTCAACAAAGCCATGACCTTCAGAACTGCTTCACCACATGGAGACTGAGCATTAAAAGACAAGCCTTTGGATTTTTTCAGAAAAATATATGAACACATAGAATCCAAGCAAGTAATGAAGGCTATCGCTTCATCAAATGTGTCTATGCTGAGAATATCATTCTTACTGGCTAACTGCAGTGCTGAAACTAAGAATCCCTTTACTACTGGTGAAGAGTTGATCCTGCCTGCTAGGGATATTTGTCATGAAATTTTAGGAGAGGCTGCAGTTCAAAAGGTGGTATGTGTTTCTCTTTTGGTTAACACATAAGTAGATTAATTGATAAAACAGCAGAAGACATTGAGGCACAATTGTTAGAAAGTGTTAATGAGTGTATCAGTCAGGGTTTACTAGAGAAACAAATATAACACAAGATATATAAATATACAAAAAATTACAAGTTTGGCTTACAATGGTCAGCTACAGGGTTGAATGAGGAAACATGCAGAGGGTGTTTGCACACCGGAGACTGAGGAGCCCAGGCTCCTGCCTGGAGCTCACTGCAGTGTCTGTGCAAGTCTGTATCAAAGGGCTGATGGGGCTGTGATGGAATGCTGAAGAATCTACAACAAAGGCCAGAAAGCCAACACCAGAAGGCTGAAGAGTCCCGGTGGAAGCCGAAGAGTCTGCCGCAGAAGCCGGGAGACGGCCAAGCTGGAGGCGAAGACTGGAGCTCCTCCGAAGAGCCAGAGCCGGTCCTTCCTCAGTCCTTTTTACTCAGTCTACCCCTCTGGGCGTGTGGGGGTCCTCTACACCCACACCCTCCGCGGGCTTTCCTTTTGCACAGGCTTAAGATGAATACCAAGTAATACAAAGGGAGCCACACCCTGGCTCCCTTCTGAGTCACATAGTTAACCTTCTAAACTCAAATTAACACAATAAACAACATCCCAGAAGGGCAAGGGCATGTCCTTTTTACCCCAAGATGCACAATTGCTGAGTCACTCAGCCAAACTTCTAGACTCCCCAAGTTGAAACAATGTATCAACCATAACAATGAGTTATCTTGGTATGCAAACCAGGTTAACAATAAGGCAACAACGCTCATTTCTGTGTGATATATTTTTCATGAGAATGTGCATGAAGATATGTATAATTTTGTTCTCAGATAACACCACAGATACACAATTATTCAAGTCTTTGAATGATTACATACCAGAAAAACTTAATTGCTCATGGATGAAGGGCTGCCATGACTAGACAGTTTTCTTCTTTCACTACTCAGGTCAAAGAGGGACCTTCTGAAAGTGAAACTATGAGCTAATGCACAGCATTTCTACAGAGAAATGCTGTCTGGCCCAGAAAATGCCATCTGAATTTAACAACAGTTTGCAAGATATGATCAAAATTAAATGCATTAAAGGAGATAGTCTCAACTGATGCCTGTTATCACAGCTCTGTGAGGACATAGACAGAAATCACACAAGTCTTCTCATACAAAAAAGAGAGTAGCTTTCTAAAATTAGAACATTTGCTGACTTTTTGAGTCACTAAGAGCCACTCCAGAGAATTTTTTTTAGATAAACAATTGCCACTGGCAGTATATTTCAGTGACCAGGATGGGTCACCAAGCTGGGTTACCCATGTGACCAATCCAACCTGCTCAAGGAATTCAATCTGCTACTTCAGGCAATAACAATTTTTATATTATAGTCAGCAGATAAAGTGGCTGCATTCAAAATCTAACTAATTATGCATGTAATGAAAGAATGTTGGAATTTCTGAAAGATACTGAACCAGGGCTTTGTTTCTCCCACTAATTCATGATCACCTATCTCAGCTTTCAAAGGAGTTTGAACATTACTTCCAAACCACAACAGACTCCAAACAGAAAAGGAATGGATCTACAACTTATCTGTGAATAAAACAGGTGAATCAACTTTATGCTAGAAGAGGATCAACTGCCTGAGGTCACAAATGACTATAACTTTAAAAGTATGCTTGATATAACTTCAATTCTTCAGACTTTCTTGTTTGAGGTCAAGCCAGAATATCCTGAGAGTGCCACAACAAATACTGGCAAGCCTGCTTCCATTTCCAATATTGTATCTCTGAATCAAGGCTTTCTGTAGTTATAGCAGCTAAAATGAGATTATGGAGTAGACTAGACATAAGCAACAAATTTCAGACGTCACAGTCTCCCATCACCACCAAATGGAAGGAAAACAAGTTCAGGTACCCACAGATTCTGCATCGTGGTGGACTGTATAATTATTTCATCATATGTTACAATTAATATTAACATAAATAAACTCTACAACAAATGCAATGCATTTGAATCATCACAAATACTACCACTCCTCTGCTTTATTGAAAAATTTTCTTCTATGAAAGATTAGAACCTGCTGGTGCTGAAAATATTGGAAACTGCTAGGGTAGATACACCATAGTTTTTTATGTATATTCAAGCACTGTAATACTATGAGCAATTATTCTACCACCACTATTTCCTAACAAGACCATTCAGTCCCCCTTCTAATGACATTATCTGATTTTCTAAAACTCAATCACATATGTATCTATGTGCTAGGTTCTGTTCCTTCTATGTCTGTGTCTGTGTATACAGTGGCATCACATTCAACCTAATGTCTTTATGTAGTACACTGGAAGTCAGGTATAAGGAGTCCTTATTGTTGTAATTTTTAAAAAATTACATATTGTGCATTTCTCTATCAACTTTAGCAAATGGAGGCTTCAGGGCTTTTAACTGGACTTCAGTGTATTTACTTTGATCAAGTTGGAAAGAATTGACATCTTAATGATATTCAACTTTCTGTTACATAATAAAATTGTGTGTTTTCCAACCTTTTTTTGTCTTTAATTTCTTTACAGAGTATTTTGTAGTTTTCATCCCACAAATTCTACATATATGTTGTTAGCCTCTTAGGTTTTTCATATATGGGGGAATATAAGGATGAGTATATGAAGGTTTTGTGTAAATATCTTAGTTATTTTTAATTTGTCTTATACTCTATGCCAAATTGATTCCTGTAGTTTAATTTTAAATTATTTATAAATTAGAATTTTTAAAAAATATAGTTAATTTGTTGCATATAGATCTGATATGGTGACTTTTTAAAATTCCCTCATTAGTTTTATTACTTTTATCTGTAGATACATTAGGATATCAAACTAAAATAATCACATACTCCATAATTAGAGTTTTACTCCTTAGTTTCCAGACTATACAACTCTTCTCTTTTAATTTATCATGTACTATTACACTTGTGATTTGGAGTGTGATGCAAAATCAGTCTTTCACCATTAAGTATATTAACCGTACGTTTTAATAGATACTGTTAATTAAGTCAAGAAATTTCACCTCTGTGTCTTTATGGGTTTTGCTTTGTTTTGTTTATCATGAGTGGACATTGAATCTTGTCAAATGTCTTTTCTGTACATACTAAGATAATCACATTTTTATTATTTTTGCTCCTTTATTATGGTGAATTTCCTTGATTGATTTTTCAAGGTTAATCTAGTCTCACCTTCAAGGAATAAAATTTACTTGTTCAGGCTAAATTGTTGTTTTGGAATAGTGCTCTGTTTAACTTGTCATTTTGTTGAGAATTTCTACATATATGTTCACGAAGAATACAGGCTCCTTTACATATATTATTCTGATTTTTTTGTTAGGGTAAAATCAGTGTCACAAATCAAGTTGAGACATATTCTATATTCCTTCTTAGTATTGTTTTCTTAGTTCTCTTGAGCTTTCTTCTTTTACATGCAGATATAAAACAACATCTAAAAATTTGGCTGTTTCTTTCAGGAGCTCTTGCAACCACTGATCTTTTCAATAATTTTCTTATGTCCTGAAAATATGCTCTTTTTTTAAAAAATAAAAGCACAAAAACATATTAACAAACAGACACAAATTAGCATAAACAATAGTACAATCAAAACTGATTTACAGACAAGGGGACATGGACTCAACAGTGGTTGTTGCTTTACCTATTGATATCTTCGAAGTGTATATATATGAACACAGATACAGACATGCAAAATTGGTCAGACAATCCTCTCAACAACAGAAAAACATACAAAAAAAAAAACCAAAGGAAAAAAAAAACCAACAATAGTTGCTGTTTTTCATATTGATATCTTCGAAGTGTGTGTTCAGGATAACACATACAGACATACAAGATTGATCAAATAACCCGTCATCAATTATTCCTCAGCATTAAGTGATATAATACAATAGTTGAACCACATTAGCCCTCCTGCATATATGTATATACATATATACATACATACATTTTTGCCTCTTTCTTTTCTCCTTTCCCTCATCCCATCTGTTCTTTGTTTTTGAACAGATTTCCTTCATGTCTCTTAGTTTATATTCCCACCCTCGGGTTCTTACACCAGTGATACAATACATTGCCTGCACATGTACCGCTGATTTATTTCACTTATGAGTATGGACTCCAGTTTTGACCACTTGCCTACAAAGTCCCCCAAACTGTCTTTCTTTATAGCTGAATAATATTCAATTATATAAAAATGCCATAATTTTTTAATCCAGTCTTCTGTGGATGGACACTTGGGTTGCTTCCACATTTTAGCTATTACAAATTGTGCTGCTATAAACATGGGTGCACATATATCAGAGTGATATGATATTTTCAGATCTTCTGGGAAAATACCCAGAAGGGGAATAGTTAGTTTGAATGGAACCTCTAGACCTAGTTTGCTGAGAAATCTCCAAACGGCTCTCCACAGTGGTTGCACCAGTCTGCATTCCCACCAGCAGTGTAATAGAGTCCATATTTCTCCACAGCCTTGCCAGCATCTGTTATTGGATGACCTTTTCATACTGGCCAGTCTTACTGGGGTGAGTTGAAATCTTGATGTTGTTTTTATTTGCATTTCTCAAATGACTAAGGATGTGGAACATTTTCTCATATATTTATTTGCCATTTGTATTTCTTTATCTGAGAAGTGTGTATTCATCTCAGATGCCTATTTCTGGATTGGGTCTTTGAATTTGGACAGGTACATGTTTTTTAATTCTTTGTATGTTCTAGATAGCAGTCCTTTGTCTGAGAGACAGCCAGCTAGGATTTTTTCCCAATTTGTGGGTTTTCTTTTTACTTTGCTGGTGATTTCTTTAGATGTACAAAAACTTTTCAGTAGGATGAGGTCCCAATTATTGATTCTTTGAAGTGTTTCCCTTACAGTTTCATTTTTGTTCATGAACTCTCTGCCTACTCCTATGTCTTCAAGATTTTTACCTACTTTCTCTTCTAATAGGTTTAGAGTTTCTGTTTTAATGTTGAGGTCTATGATCCATTTTGACCTGAGTTTGGTGCATGGTGATAGACTGGGGTCTATTTTCAGTTTTCGGCAAGAGGCAAGCCAGTTTTTCCAGCACCA